>SOPF01028743.1:37727-91218 GCA_012979155.1 Hypericum perforatum
AGAGAGAGAGAGAGAGAGAGAGAGATGCCAGGTGGTGGAAATGGATGTAATATAGTATGGTTCAGGAGAGATCTGAGGGTTGAGGACAACCCAGCACTTGCAGCTGGTGTTAGGGCAGGTGCTGTGGTTGCTGTCTTCATATGGGCACCTGAGGAGGAAGGCCACTATTACCCTGGGAGGGTTTCAAGGTGGTGGCTCAAGAACAGCTTGGCCCACTTGGACTCTTCACTGAGGTCCCTTGGGACTTGCCTTATCACCAAGAGGTCTACTGATAGTGTCTCCTCTCTCATGGAGGTTGTTAGATCCACTGGTGCCACCCAGCTATTCTTCAACCACTTATATGGTCAGTCAGGCAGTCTCTTCTTTGTTTTGTGTCTTTTTTTTTGTGTGTGTGGGTGTAAAGATTGAATCTTTTTTGGGATTGGATGGTTGTTGTGGTTGTTCTTGGTGATCTTGGCTTGTGTTGTTGCAATTCCAATTGCAGAGAGGTGATTCTGTTTTTGTCTTAACATGGTTTAGAAGATCATCAAAGAAATGAATTTTGTGGTGGTTTACTAGTCCCCTTCCCTTGCAGATCCTGTATCTCTGATGAGGGATCACCGAACGAAGGAGGTCCTGACGAACGAGGGCATATCCGTCCGGTCGTTCAATGCTGATCTGCTTTACGAACCGTGGGATATCAATGACGATCAAGGGCGGCCTTTCACTACGTTCGATGCTTTCTGGGAAAGATGCCTTACTATGCCTTATGATCCAGAATCGCCACTTCTTCCACCGAAGAGGATCATTTCAGGTTTTAGACTTTGATACCCAGTTTGGTTTATTTCTATCTTTCTGTTTAGTCGTAAGAGAGATTAGTTCGTGGTGTTCCATGCAAGCAACACTTTCAGTGTTAGCTTAGATCAAGAAACAAATTTTACAGAAAGCAAAAATATGCTATCTGAGGCTTTCCAGCACTGGGACATTGCTTATAGTGTATACCTTGATAGGATGAGTTAAATTGTGGTAATTTTCATTCAAACAAAGCATAAAATTTTCCTTTGAAGAGACTGAATTTGATGGTTACTTGGGGTAAAAGTTTATATTTTGACAGGATCAGCATGCTTCATTGCATGCATCGAAGAAACTGAATTTGATGGTAACTTGGGGTAAAAGTTGTCTTTTTGCTGCTTAGATTCGTTGTGATGTTTCAGGTGATGTCTCAAGATGCCCGTCTGACAAATTGGTATTCGAAGATGAGTCAGAGAAAGCTAGCAACGCTCTTCTTGCTAGAGCTTGGTCCCCTGGGTGGAGCAGTGGCAATAGAGCTCTAACCACATTCATCAATGGAGCATTAATTGAGTACTCGAAGAATCGCCGCAAGGCTGATAGTGCAACAACCTCATTCCTCTCCCCTCATTTACATTTTGGGGAGGTCAGTGTGAGAAAAGTCTTTCATCTTGTTCGCATCAAGCAGGTTCTGTGGGCCAATGAAGGGAACATGGCCGGTGAAGAGAGTGTTAACATGTTTCTGAAGTCAATTGGTCTGAGGGAGTACTCCAGATACATTAGTTTCAACCATCCTTATAGTCATGAAAGGCCTCTTCTTGGGCACCTCAAGTTCTTCCCATGGGTCATTGACGAAGGACTTTTTAAGGCCTGGCGACAAGGCAGAACGGGTTATCCACTAGTTGATGCTGGAATGAGGGAATTGTGGGCCACTGGATGGCTACACGATCGGATACGAGTTGTAGTTTCTAGCTTCTTTGTCAAGGTTCTACAACTTCCTTGGAGATGGGGAATGAAGTATTTCTGGGACACCCTCTTGGATGCTGATTTGGAGAGTGATGCCCTTGGCTGGCAATACATTTCTGGAACTCTCCCCGATGGTCGGGAACTTGACCGACTAGATAACCCACAGGTGACAACAAACTTTTGCTTTGAATAGATTTAACATTTTCTTTTACCTTTTTTCACCTTGAACCCATGCTCATGTGTACCTTCAATTATTCACAATTTTGCAGTTTGAGGGTTACAAATTTGACCCACATGGAGAGTATGTTCGTCGGTGGCTTCCTGAACTTGCTAGACTCCCTACTGAATGGATTCATCATCCATGGAATGCACCCGAGTCAGTACTTCAAGCAGCAGGAATTGAGCTGGGATCCAATTATCCTCTTCCAATTGTTGGAATTGATGCGGCAAAAATGAGGTTGCAAGAAGCTCTAGCACAAATGTGGCAGTATGAAGCTGCTTCAAGAGCCGCAGTAGAGAATGGGACAGAAGAAGGGCTCGGAGATTCTTCTGAATCAGCACCAATTGCCTTTCCTCAGGACACTTCAATGGAGGAGGAAATCCCTGAACCTGTGAGGAACAACCCAACAATGGTGACACGGCGGTTCCAGGATCAAATGGTCCCGAGCATGACTTCTTCGTTCTTTAGGATTGAGGATGAAGAAACTTCTGTGAATCTCCAAAATTCGGTGGAAGAAAGCAGGGGGGAAGTGCCAAGAAATGCCGAGCCAAATCAGGAACTCGGAATAAATGACATGAACCAAGGAGTTGTACAAACTACTCGCACAAATGGTACTTTGCCGCAATTCAATGTCGCTACGCTAGGTCCAGCGAGTGTGGAAGATTCAACAGCAGAATCGTTGAGCAGTAGTGGAAGTCGGAGAGAAAGGGACGGCGGCGTGGTTCCGGTTTGGTCTCCTCCAGCTTCTAACTACTCAGATCAATTCGTTAGCGAAGAAAACGAGATAGCAAGTTCGACATACCTGCAGAGGCATCCACAAACTCACCAACTAATGAATTGGAGGAGACTCTCTCAAACTGGGTAATATGGATACTTAGGGTACCTTCTATTGTACATAACTTAAGTTGCTATATTGAAAAGCCAGTGTGTCAAAACCAAGCAGTCTGCTCATCCTTAACTCGACAACCAGAGGAGGTTCATCATTCGAAGAGATCGTTTGACGGAGGAGTCTTACTATATACAAGCACATCTTCATGGCAACAAAACCATGTTCGATTGTTCTCCTCGCACGATTCAATTGTTCAGTGCTCGATGTGTATGACGGTGTTGAGACTATTTACTCTTTTGCATACTGCCGTGTTCTTCTGCTCTGTATCGTATACAAAAATGTTGCATAGTACCGACGACGGCTACCTTAGGAGTATGTAGTTATCAAAGTAACGTGTTTTTATTTTGATTAGCTACATAATGTCGGATGTTCTGTCTTCGTAACATGTTCAAATTGTTGCAAACCCAGAAACATTCATCACTATGAATATATATGTGAACTTTAACGAAAGATGAGCTTAGATTGTCTAGCATGAACTAGGAAAGGAAGTTTGTTACTTGTGCCTCTAAATAAACTTATAGATTTGCTCAATAGGTCTCTGGATATCACGTTGCCTTCGATCGGAAAATAAGTCTATGGTTCGACCCGTGCATAGTTCGCATCTTTCTCGGGTTGCTGAGGTTCCGGGACCCGGAGCATGGCGTATGCAATTGCTGCAGCTATTGCACCAGCAATAGGCGCGACAACATACACCCAAACGTTCTTGTAAGTGCCCGCCACAATCGCTGGACCTAAGCTTCTTGCAGGGTTCATTGATGCTCCAGTGATGGGTCTGCATTTATCATTACATGTTAGTTTGATTATTCGAGACACGACTTTAGATTTTACTTAAAAGAGATCTTGGTTCTGGGAATATTCCTTACCCGGCTATCATTGCATTGACTAATAGAATCCCGCCAATGGCAATCCCGCCGAAATCTTTGTTCTAAGATTAGAGAAACAGAAACACTCGGCTCCGTAAACTCAAATATTTGAATAATTCTTTGAAATGAAACGAATAGTGAAATTGCAAAGCACATAAAGTACCTGTCTGTGATCTGTGGCAGCTCCACAGACAGTGAACATCAAGAAAAATGTGATCAAGAACTCGAACGCGGCGGCCTTAACAAGCGATGTCGGATCCGAGAATCCAGTCACGGTTGCTTCGATATCAGCTAGCTCATGGAACAACAGCTTTAGGCTGAGGCTCGCCAGTGTCGCGCCTGATACTTGGGCTACGATATAAAGTGGCACCTGCATAGCCGTAATATAACCATTATAAACTAGGGAAAATTAACCCGAAGTCCCTGGTGTTTGGTGAAATAGATATTAGGGTCCCTATAGTTTCTCTATAAACTGTGGTTTAATATGTGCATTTCTAACCCTTGAATTCAAACAATATGCACCTACATACCAAACACTGATATTCAAAAGCTCACCAGATTCCACGAAAATTTACGGACAATAGCGAAGGCGATAGAGACGGCCGGATTAAAGTGCGCGCCGGAGATATGGCCGACCGCGTAGATATCGGCCATGAGAACTACACCCCAAACCACAGCAACCGTTAGGTCATGGATTTGGTTGGTCATTGATGCCCCTAACCCAGCAAACATCAATATGTATGTGCCCACCAACTCTGCAAGCATCTGCTAAAATAACAAACAAGAAAGAAAAAAAACCCAACTTAACATTTTCTTTTATTGGTTGATCCATTTTTTCTAAAAACAATTTTTGGAATAATGCAATTATGAAGACGACCTTTTGCATGTAGGAGAAAGAGGGACTGTTGCTTCCATGAGACTTGGCGTTTGCTTCTGCCATTACTATGCGTGTAGTTGGCAGATCGAGTTTAGAGGTTGAAGGCTCACTGGTTATTCCTGATATATCTATACGATGGAATAATATGAAACAAAAGATCCCCAAGTGCTTATTATTGTTATTATATATAGTGGAAAATAGATAATATTTAGTTTATCATTTAAAAAAAATAATGATAATTACCGTAACTGATTGTGATAAGTTTATATTATCATCCCCAACGATATAGATCATATCAGCAGGAATTTGGAATTTGATGGCACTTTTGGATAATGGATTGAAGGGGTCAGATTATGGATATATTAACTGGAGAGCCTATTGCTATGATTGTTAATTGGTAAAATCTACCGGGTGGTTCCTAGTATCAGGGGATTTATTTTACTGGTGTCATTAGTAGTTTCTAAAATCAAGGGAGGGTGCCATGATTCTCCCCGATTTATTTTGACCATAGGAGATTTTATGGTTTTAAAAAATTCATAGAGGAAGCTGGGTGATTTATGAATTCAATTTAACGGCTAATTTTTTGCAAATTTTTTTAGAGACGTGTTTCATCTTGTTGGAATAAACAGAATATTACATTATTAAGAGAGTTGTCCACGCATATAATTTTAAATCATATGGTTTGAATGTGAAAAACGCAAAACCACATAATATTAAATACTGATTTTATTAGAAAAAAACAACAAAGAGAAACACTTTCACTTGGAATGTTGACTATTGTCAAAGTCGTCCGTTTTATTTACCTTTTTCCCACTAAAACAAACTTCATCTTGAGTTTGAGTTTGTTTGACTGAACATTTTCGACTTTATTTTCACAATTGAATCGTCATTAATTAACGGGCCTGGGTAACTCTAAGGCCCGGCCCATGTATCGCGCAGGTTCCTGTCACGTTTTGGAGGTTCCGGTACACGAAACAAGGTGTAAAGGAGAGCAGCAGATGTTGCTCCAAGAATAGGGGCGACAATAAACACCCAAATGTTCTTGTAAGCTCCGGCGACGATTGCTGGTGCCAAGCTTCTCGCCGGATTCATCGACGCTCCGGTTACCGGCCTGCAGTTCAGTGGCACAGCCAGAATTATAAGAAAAAAATAGCTGTATTAATTTATAGACTACATTGTAATTTGATGCAAATATATCATCTATTATGAACTTGTCTATTGATCGAGGTATCATTAATAAATTAATATGGTTAATGACCATTTAATAATAATATAAGCAGTGATTAAACTAACAACGACTAAGGATTATTAATTTACTTACCCAGCCACCATCACGTTAAACATCAGCGTCCCGCCAATTGCAACTCCAGCTAGGTCTTTATTCTGAACGTCAGATAATCAGAGTGGTTAGAAATTCTTTCATGTTACATTGGATATTTGATTAATATGTTTACATATTTTTATTTTAAACCTGAAAAAAATAATTATCCGGCCAAACAAACATAACCCAAAATCCAGAAACAAAAATTGTAACGTGAGAGGAGTTGAATGTACTTACTCCCCTATGATCGGTGGCAACTCCACATATAGAGAACATCAAGAAAAATGTTATTACAAACTCGAAAACGACAGCTTCAAGAAGGGACGTCGGATCCGAGAAATCGGTAGTGGTTCCTTTGATATCAGCGAGGTCATGGAACACCAGCTTCAGGGTCATGATCGCTAATATAGCTCCCACCACTTGTGCTACTATATATACAGGCACCTGCCAGTTAAATTACATTGGTATCATTATTAGACGTGGTATGTTAAAAACTATACTATATCATGAGAAATTATATGCAATCAGAACCTTCTATTACATTTTTACGACGTTCTTAAACATCTTCCATATTTAACAATTAAGATTCAGTTTTCTATCTTGACTTCCTTAGTTGATCAAATAGTATGGAATTGGTGATTAGGGCCTTCCTCGATGAATTGTATCTCTAAAGTCGATTAGGCGTATGACGTAAATGTTTATAGAACAATATAGTCAATTTTACTTATATGAAAAAAATAACACTTATACCTAGTCAACCTATATATAGATGAGAAAGTGATTAGAAGAGTCACCAATTTCCATGAGAATTTCCGAATGGCGGCGAAGGCGATAGTAACGGCAGGGTTAAAATGTGCGCCGGAGATATGGCCGACTGCGTAAATATCAGCCATCAAAGTGATACCCCACACTATCCCAATTCCCACGATCGTTAGCCTTTGAACGTCGTTGGTCAGAATTGCTCCGCACCCCGCAAACATTAGTATGTATGTGCCTATCAACTCCGCAACCGTCTGATCGACCAACGAAACAAGAAGAAAAATAATTTTACTATTAGTCATAGATTTTCGATATGTGTCCGTCCATCTTGATCGATTAAAATTATTTTTACATCTTTTTAAAAAATGCAGTCTGACCAAGATGTTACACTCAAATTATTTTGATATGTCCATCATAATCGATTAGAATTATTTTTACATCGTTTTAATAAACACGGTCATACCTTTATATATATTGTAATTACCTTCTGGAAAATGGAGGGAGAACCGTCGCTTGACATGAGCCATTCTTGACGACTTGACTTGGCTTCTGCAGCGACCGAGCGTCTGGTAGGCAGCTGTTGTTTAGCCGGTGAAGGCTCGCTGCTAATTGAGATGGGCTCCGACATTTATTTAATTGCTGCTCGAGTATGAAACAAAATCCAAGTGCTTATGATATGTATATACAAGTAAAAAATTACAGCGCGCGTGTTATGTTTTATAGAGTACCAATTACCATACTTTGTCGTGGTACTACAATAGGAAATAGATTAGGTTAAAATTCGATATGACTTTACAAAAAATATTATAATGTTATATTTCCAGAAGGTTAAACTCAAATATCTTGTGACTACCTCATCGATACGTAGATGTCATCAACAGAAATTTGGAATTTCATGTAAAGATGGTTGTGAGGAATCAAATATTGGGTAATCCAAGAAATATTCCTCGATTTCAGAGAAATGGCTCATGTTAAATCCCCTAGGTTCTTAGGAAAGTGTCTGCTTTGACGAATATTCTCTTGCCGAAATTATTGACACGTGTTTTTTATAAATTAATTGGCACATATTAAAACTTAAGCTCTTGCGTTTAACATTAATTTTTTTCGGCCCATTAATTAATTGGTAGCATGGAACAAAACAAGGATGAAGCGGCGTTGAAGTGTTTGGTGGAAACTACCTTGTATCCAAGTTTGATTGAGACAATTAATCCAAACTCAAATTAAACATAATTTTGTATCATATTTTTTTATAATAAATATTGAACATTTATGCTTTCTATCCTAGTAGTCACATTTTTTAGTTAGTCTAGAATAATTTATATGCCACCTGATTTAATGGTTTTGCCTCTTAGTTTATATGTTTATTGATTGAAGCAAGATTGAAGTTGTCATCTTGTTTGGCATAGAAACATGGGAATGTAACTGTAATCAAATATCAAATTAAGATATTCCATTTACGGCAATCATGAAATTTCCCGCCGAAAAGGAAGCCAATACTTTCTCGTCTCTAATTTTATACGACTCTCACGAGTGGAAAATAATGTTAATCAAATGTCTTAAATATGCGTCCTAACCGGATGAAGTTCTTAGAATAGACCAATGTTAATTATTATTAATTTTTAACTTTTGAAATGTTATATTCGGTTGAGATATGAATAATATACGATAATTGAGTATTCATAGATCAATCAATATAAACCAATGAAATTGGATAAAACAGGGTCCAATATTTGTTGAGTTGACATGATACGTATGAACGATAGTCTACAATTTTTTGGCAAGAGCCATCTATCTGTGATATCTTCTTGAAACTTCAGTGGTACGATGTATTTTAAATCACATTGTTGTAAGTGTTAAATGATAAAATCATAGGATACCACAGTTGATAAAACATGGTTTAGTCTTGCTAGATTTTCTTGAAATCTAAATATACTTGGATTTCGCGTTGAAACTTATAAGATTTGTTGATCTAGTTTAACTAAATATCAATTCAAGTCACTTAGAAATATAATAGTGTTACATTTTCGTTTGGAAAGCATTTTTTTAGTAGAAAAGCTTGCTTGCTTAGATTAAAAAAAAATAATTTGAGAAGCCCAAGAGGATGAGTGCCTGGATATAGCAAAGAGGCAAATCTAACAATTCAGTCTTCATGTCTTAACTCTTAAAAAAATTTGACTTGCCAAGTAATCATGTGATTTTAATGTGTAAAAAAGATGTAGATCAGCGGTGCGTCCGTCTTGATTGTTGTCTTCAAGTGCTTGTAATCTTTACGAATCGAATCCAAAGCTAATTAAATAGTCTTAATCTTTGCATCAGTAGCCGAATTTGTTATGATCAATTTGTTTGAGCCTTTGGTGACAAGGATCTTGAGCAACCACATCGACAAATTCTCGGTTCCAATTACATAGCATGTTTAGTTCAAATTTTTCATCTCAAAATTTTCTAATAAAATTTTTTTTAGTATCACGTAATATTCTTAAATTATTTATACCAAGCAAAATATCATCAATATATAGGACTACAAATATATACTTACTCTTATAGTTTTTTTAGTATATGCACTAATTAATAATATTTTTTAAAACTAAAATATTTGATAATATTATTAAACTTGAAATACCGCTGACCGAATGTTTGTTTAAGCCCATATATTGATTTCTTAAATTTACACACTAATTATTCTTTTTTTTTGACCCAAACCTTTCAGATTGATCCACATAAATTTTCTCTTCAAAATTTCCATTAAGAAAGATAGTTTCACATCCATTTGGCGTAATTCTAAATCATAGTGAATCATCAACACCATAATTATCTTTAAAGAGTCTTTCTTAAAGACTAATAAAAAATTATTGTTATAATCAATATCACTTTTTTGAGTAAAAATTATTTGCTATCTAGTTTTATATTGTTCGATATTGCTAGTGTAGTCACATTTGATATGTGATCCATTTATACCAACCATTTTATAATCTTCTGATTATTCGAGGGGATCCCAAATTTTGAACTTTTTCGTGGATTTTAACTCTTCAATCATGGTATCTATCTATTCCTCATACTTATGCAATTTAATAGCGTGTAAAAATGAAACTAGAACCATACTGATTTTAATATCAAAGTCTATTTCTATTAAATTAATTATAAAAGGGCAAATTATTCCCTAGTCTCTGGTCTTAATCGAATTCTCTTATCATGTCCTTTCTTTTTCATAAATAATTTAGTCATCTCTGTATTTTGAAAAAATATTAGTTTTGGGTCCCTAGTTAACTTTAGGGCTTTTTTTTACATGTGAAATGACTATTTTACCTTTTCACAAAAAGACAAAAATAATGACTCTTTTGTCTTTTTGTGAAGAAAAAAAAGTCATTTCACATGTAAAAAAATGAAAAAAAAGAGGTTGATTTGGTCAGTAAGGATCCTGGATCCCAGACAAACATTTTCTCATAAAACAGGGATGAATCACTCATTTATGAGATAAGAGAGACTCGATAGGAGAATTATGTTAAGTCCAAGGACTAGAGAGTAATTTGTCTATTATAAAATCATCCAAAATAGCTAATTTTCTTTCCTGTCCAGAATACCTTAATGCTATTTTTTTTAGTTATTGTACATTTGAGTTTGGTGAGTTAAGTGTACTTGTTTGGAGAAAAAGGATATCACCCTAGCATTTCATGTTTACAATACCGGCATATCTATTATGTGATACTCAAGTGTCTTGTTATATCATATTGCCTAGTTTATTTCTTGTTTTGCGATAATAACATTTTCTTTGGTCTTCATGGTTTTTCATTTTTTTAAAGATTCTTCGCGTTCTTTACTCCAAATAATTTAAAATAGATTTTTCTCCCTACCAAATCCAATCCTAGATAAAGCATTTAAACCTTGGTACAAGTCGCACCAGATCTAAGATGATCCATTGCCTTTGTTAGCACTAAACATGTTTGGGTATGGAAAGTACAAATCCTTAAGGGATTGAAAGCAAAAAAACCTACGAAATTAGTATTGTTAAATTAAAATATAGATAGTAGATGAAAGTTGGAAGGCGAGCGAATCAATGCATCTAATCGTTTAAAACTATCCCACCGTTCGATTAATATGCTTGACATGTAGTGATTTTTGCCTCTATTTGATTATTTGTTGTTGGGAAAAATTTTCATGCAGCTATTAATTTCATTATCTTCTTAGTTTGATAAAATTTAAACTTGTTCTTGTCTGAATTTAACCCAACTAAATTCAGTGCTTATTCGGCTCCAAAGCCTAACATGCAAGTGCATAAGATTACCGAAAACCACAACGGAATATGACCCTCTACGTGAACACCTGCTACTATTCAAACTTGTACGCATCGACAAGCATAGGTTATGTAATTTTTATCAACAGTACGCAAAATATACACTAGAGGACCAAAAAATAAACAATGAAGCGAACTGGAACTTCTTGATTTCTATGATGTCATTATATTTTCAACCCAAAATTTCAATACAATTGACATTACTATCGTAATCAGGTTCAATATAAAATTTATTTTCACACTTTCATTCGAACAATATTCATCATGCTTTTATGAGTTATGTGCACTATTCATCGTGTGCATTAGTTCATTTTATTTTGATATACCACTTAAATGAGATATATTAGGTTGACATGCTTTAATTTCATGCCTAAAAACTAGAGATAGTGCGACGACGATATCAACTAATCTAACAGTATTTCTAACAAGTTATATACAACAGAAAAATTATTAGATAAGAGATAAAAGATACTGATAAATTTGAAATGGTTATGTATCTGTATTTTTTTTCTTCCTTCTATGTTCACTCACATATATAAATTAAAAATGCTATGGTCCCTCAAAGGACAAAAGCAATTGTATTTATAATGTCATAGCCATACCTAAAAAATAAGGCCATAATTTACTTAGAGTTGGACCTTAAAAACTAACAAAAATTATAGAAATTTTTAAAATGAAAAAATGTGATTTTTTTTAATATTGTATAAATAAAAAAAATAGTTTGAAAATTACTTTGAATTTTAAAATTTTGAAAATATTAGAGCAACAAATTAATTGTCAGATCTACCAACCTGGCTAAACAATTTTGGACACACGACCAAATAAGAAATCATGGGACACACGACCCACAAGAAATGATCGACATGCAAGCTATCAAACTTACCATAAGGAAGTGCCAAGAAAGTTGAACCATCACTCGGAGGACAAGTGTCTAAAGTCTCATTGACCAATTTTCACGAAGACTCAATGCAGAAGACTAGAACAGAAAATTCAAAAAAAAGTATAAGAACTTAGAGATCTTCATCTACAATAGTACAATATGTTTGACAAACGATATGAAGCCCTTATATATCTATATAACTCAAATTAAGTTTTGTTTGACAAAAGATATGAAGCTCTTATTTATCCAAATAACTAAAATTAAGTTTTCTTGAGAAAATCATAAGTACACGAATATATCGATATGAGTGATCATTTGGAAGCCCATAATGATTAAGTTTCAATTAATTTAATGATAAAATTTTCCATGAATGCTCTTGACATAGTTAGTTATAAGTGGAGTGAAATTAATTTTCTCCATGTTTAAGGATGGATACACATCAATGCATTTCATAGAGTCAAAATACTCATGTTTTGAAGGCATTATTAGAGTGAAAAATTAATTCACAAAGCTGCCAATCTAATCGAACTAATTTTGTTAAAAAAATCTATAACTTATTTTAAGTATTCAATTTGCGTAATTTTAAAAGCTACAAAAAGTGAAGATTGTGATCAACAATTTTCTAGTTTTGTAAGCTTTTAGATTTGGCGCAAAAGGAGGTTAGAATTGAGTTGAAAATTTTCATAGTTGATTGTTTTTATTTAAGGTTAGTTTTTAATATATAATGGTAAATTAGATATGAGAGAAATACATTCAAAAAATCAAACATCAAACATTCAATTTAGTTTTATCTTATAGTTTTTACAGTTTATGTTTTTTTTTCTTCTTTCATATTTTCTCTATATAATTTTTTTGCTCTTCCAAACAATTCATTTCTTCTCTATCAATTCTAATATTGTTCTTCTCTTCTTGTTCTTCATATTTAAATTTTTTTTTTGTCCAATCACTTTTGTGACGATCACTCCATACTTGTTCTTAAGTTCGTTTTAACATTATAGTTTTTTTTAACATAACAAACTGACAAGATAACTATACACGAACAACATGACATACACGTACATTATACACGACACTTATTAATATGATAGAGATAGACCATGCTCTAAACTATTCGATAAGTGTCGTGCTCTAGCTATCATCCAACAAGTATATATTTTAAATTTTTATGACTTTTTAAAAATATATATTAGGAACTTTCATTTAAAATTTATTTTTGAAAAAAAATAATATTCTCTTTTAAATTTTATAAAATATTTAAATTCTTAAGAATAAATTTTCAATTTTTATGAATTTTCTTATTTTCAAATTTCCAATTTTTTTTAATATTTTAACTCCATGTTGGTACAAAACTAATATTTTATTTTATTTTACAAGTATGACATTTATAATCAAAAACCCAATCAGTTTAGCCAAAAAAATTATTAGAATGACCATCGAATCTTTAATTTATATAGATATATACGACCATAAAGAGACAAATAAATAAATAATTGATTATTCCCTAGAAATTTCAAAGTTAGTAACCATATCATCTTTTATGATAATGAGATTCCAACACCCAGATAAAAAAAAATAAAAATATGTATAGAAGTCAACCAAATGTTGCTGGGTCGTTGGTCAAAAATAACACTCCAACGTGACATATTCAAAGAAGAACCAGAGAGCCATCCATAAACCAACCATCCAAACACATCCTTTGTTTCGGCATTTACTCATTTCGGTTATTTGCTCTCGTACCACTTTGTCTGATCTATGCTTTCGTCCATGCCATTTTATTATCAATTTATTGATTATTGCTTTTTTAACTTATTGTTGTTGTAAATCTATATATTTTTTCTTTTTTAGTATTGTAATCTATTTTCTAAATATGAACTTGCGCTTCTAAAAAAATACATCCTTTGCTTCTCTGACAATTTCAAGCCTCAACCCTGTTAACCCAGTTTATCTACAAAGGGACAAGAAAGGCAAAAAAAAAAAAAGGAATCTGTCTGTGGTTACTGGTTAGTTCGTCCAGCTTAAAGAAAAAAGTATTTAATGTATTTAAACAGTACAAAAGAAAGAGGTTCAAAGTCAAACAAGAAAGAAAGTCTTCTTTAGTGGCAGCCTTTTCCTTTTCCTTTTCTTCCTCCCACATAGTTAGTCTCCCCTTCCCTTTCAACTGTTCCCCTCTGGAACCCAAAAGGGAAAAAAATAATTAGGAGAAAAGAATCAGAACCCTTTGATTTATTCCTTCCTCCCTTTGATTATTTTTATCAAAGATCGTTTTTTTGTTGTTGATTGCTTGTGGAAGCTGATAAAGGTACAGCCTTTTAATACCTTGTCGGAATTAGGACAGCTTAGAAGCAATCTAACCCATCTTTAAGCTAATAATTTTATCCTACTTGGTAATTCTTAAGTACCCAATTCTTAATTCTACTTGTGTGTTTGGTTTCTAGTGGTTCCTAGAATCTTGGGGTTGTGTTTCTATGCAGAAGAAAGTGTTGGCTTTCCTTGTCTTAACCATGCCTTCTCTCTTTTTTTGGCCTTTGATGATGCAGATTGGAAGTTGCCGGAGGTTGTTGTATGGTGGGAATTTAATTGTGGCTTTTGTAGTGGTCTTGATCTTGCTTTTGCCCTCATGGTTGGGTCATGTTGCTTCTCTGGTTCCCAAGTAAGAAGTCCAGTTATCTCATCTTTTATGTTTAATATAGAAACATCTTCTATGTGTTTTTTGTGCCCTGTGAGTTGGTTTGTATCCGTGTGCCATAGCCATGTTCGCCTCTGATATTTGGCGGCTGAGGAATCGGTTTGCTCTTGTTTGTCTCGTAAATCCTCTGTGTGGAGGAGGATCGTGCAATTAGACATAAAATCTTGGATCTTGATGTTGTATAAGGAGTTCCAATGTTTGGGGCATGCCGAGGGTTTATTCTTTTGCGAAAAAAGTTAAGATTTGTATTGTGTAGTTCTTCAAATTGTAGGATGTATTAGAACTACGAATTTCTCGTTCTTAGCAGTTGTGGGTTAAGGAAGACAATAACATTAGATGGGGAAATGGTCACAGAATATACTGCCCGTATATTTTCAGGATGATTTAACCAGCAGTTAGCAGCAAAAAAAAAAGCATCTGATGGCTATGCACTAAGCAATCTCACGGCTACTGAGATAGAAGTTTAGGTTCTAGTTTATATAATTAAGATTTGCATTAGTACATTATTTGCATGACCAGCTGGAATCTTGGTTAATGAATTTGAGGCTACTACCTTTCTTCCTTCAGAAAACTGTGGTAGATCTGATCGTCTTGTCTTTTGTGCAGAACCAGTCAGCATCAAGCTCTGGCAAGGGAAAAAACCGCAACGGTTTAATCAAATATGGTTTCAGCTTACTTAAAGGGAGAGCTAATCACCCCATGGAGGATTATCATGTAGCCAAGTTTGTGCAAATCAATGGACATGAATTGGGACTTTTTGCTATATATGATGGTCATTTAGGAGATACCGTGCCTGCATACCTGCAGAAGCATTTATTCTCCAATATCTTAAAGGAGGTCTGTTGTTGCTTTGATATTTACGGTGCATTGTTTAGCTTTTTAATGAGCGCAGGAGCATGAATCTGATGCCATGTTATTCATAATTCTAGGACGAGTTCTGGGTAGATCCGGACCGATCCATCTGTAAAGCTTATGAGAAAACGGACGAGGCAATACTGTCTATGAGCTCTGATTTGGGGAGAGGTGGCTCCACAGCTGTTACTGCGATGCTGATTAATGGCAGAAGATTGTGCGTAGCTAATGTCGGGGATTCAAGAGCAGTTCTTTCGAAACGTGGAAAAGCAATTCAGCTGTCTGTAGATCATGAACCAAACACTGAAAGAAACATCATAGAAAACAAGGGAGGATTTGTCTCGAATATGCCAGGTATTATTTTAGCTAATCTCATGGCCTCTAGTTCTTTATTGCGCATCATTAATCATTCTCCACTTCTAAGGAAGAAATTTCTACTATCATGTTCTACCTGTTTTGCTCCCTAAATCTGCATTTCTAGTTAATTTAAGCAATTGATACGCCTATCTGCATTTGGATCCTGTAACACCCTAGAAGCAAAACGTACAGAAGATAACTGTTGGCGAAAGATGCATAATCTTGTTTTGTTGTTACACAAGAAAGGGCATATGTTGTGCTTATGGTGACTGTTTCTGTATTGTTGGCAGGAGATGTTCCCAGAGTTAATGGGCAACTGGCTGTTTCCCGTGCTTTCGGAGACAAAAGTCTCAAATCGCATCTTCGGTCAGATCCTGATACCCACGACATCACCATAGACAGTAGCATGGACGTTCTGATTCTTGCAAGTGATGGAATCTGGAAGGTTTATTATTGACCTTATCCTCTTATTTACATTCTTCTCCCCTTCGGCTTAGACATTAGTATGGCTTTATTTACATTCTTCTCCCCTTCAGCTTAGACATTAGTATGGCTTTATTTACATTCTTCTCCCCTTCAGCTTAGTATGGCTTTGCTTAATTAGATGTACAAGGAATTCGTTTCCAGTTTCACACTTCCATGCTTGGTTGATTAAAAATCATGGGAATCGTTTGCATCTGCAAACTATTGTTGTTTGGTTAGATCATAAAATTCATTTGTAAGTTGACAATTTGAGTAAAAGAGTCAATTTTGTTGATTGATGCTTCAACGTCGTGGCTTCTCTGTTTACATTGTCAGGTGATGTCGAATCAGGAGGCTGTAGACATTGCTAGAAGGATCAAGGACCCACATAAAGCAGCTAAGCAGATAACAAGGGAGGCAGTAATGAGAGAGAGCAAAGACGATATTTCCTGCGTGGTCCTCAGGCTACGAGGTTAGAAAACATCGTAAACGTATACATGTTTCCGGTTAATCAAGGAGACGAATTCGACATGCCACAAATTGCCTACCCTTTAAGAAGGCTTCCTGAAGTCTGCAGTGGAAGTGACTCTTGAGAGACGGATCGTAAAAACGATAACACAAAATAATGTATTACTTCCCTTTGTGTAAATCATTTTCATTGATACGGTTATGGTGCTTTGGTTTTTGCTGGTTTCCTAGATGAGATGGTATAGGTACTCCCTCCCATGTATATTGTTCTTTCAATCTGCACAAAAGTCAAATATTGTTCCCCTTGTTTTTGTGAAAAATTGATTGTTGCTGTGACCAACTTCTCCGTTTAGCGGATTCGTTCGTCTTATTCAATAATTTAGATTGAACCACCTGAAGACTACGGTATCAGACTTATTAAAGGTACAGTTTGGTAAAGATGGGTGTTTTCTTGGAGTCTATTTTCAGTTGAACTGTTGAAGAAATGGCCGTAAACATTGAAAGTAGTATTTATATTTCTTGTCTTGTCTATTTTTTTAGTATCAATTTATCATATTACCATAAAGTATTTCTTCTTTTAATTTCTTTACGGTCTTTAACTCAATTAATGATGAATATTATCCACTAACTGATATATGTGTTTAATGTTCAATTATTTTTATTAAGATTCAATTAATTGAATATTCAGACATAATTAAAATTATGGAACATATTATTTTTAATACAAATACATATACATATAGTAAAGAATTAATTTGGATAACTGATTAAAAAATTCCCAATTATATGGATCTCTCGAACGGGATACAGATATGTAGCCAACGTTGATTGGAGTTGGACCATACGTGTCTATGTGGGTGATGGGCCAAAGGCCCAATTATTGATTAAAAGTTACTTTCACTATTGATGTTTGTATCTCGTCTGGGTAGGGACGGCAATTAGACCCAAGGTCTTCAGTAATCGACAGCATTAAGATTAGTGGATTTTGATCGGACTTAAATTAGAATTTTATACCAATCTTAATTTTTAGAAAAGATAAGGGTGAATATGAGTATAGAATTCTTGCCGAATTTTACAAAGCTCTGTTACGTAATGCTTTTATGAACTATTGCATGAACTAGGGGTGAGCAAAAAATCCATTATCCAATATCTAATTTTTTTTTCGGATTCGGACTCGGATAATTTTATGTTCGGATTCGGATTTGGATAATCCAAAAAATGTACTCTGGATTCGGATTCAGATTCAGATTAAAAAAAAGAAATTTTGGATTATCCAAATATCCAAAATATTTAATACATATATAATAAATTATAGGATTAGAAGTGGCCCAATTCTTTAGCAAGTAAGTAAATTAAAAAGCCTAATACGACATCATAGTTGATAAACTCAAATATAAAAACACTTTGAACCCTAATTAAAATATTCCAGCCAACACCAAATACCGGCGTAGTCCCTTTGATTACAAGGCATTGTCGTTCAGAAGGCACATTTGTAATTTTTGCTTGAATTTTATAACATCATTTTGCAAAGCAGTGTTAGGCTTTTTATTAATAGATGCGATCGAAAAAAAAAATTGGGAACTTATAGAAATCTGTAGTTGTTAAAAATTCGGATAAATCGGACTATCTGAGTCCATATCCAAAATAATTTCGTATTTTGGATTTTGGATAATTCGTTATTCGGATTGGGATTCGGATCAAGAAATAGTAATTTCGTAAATTTTGGATAATACAAAAATCGGATAATTCAGATTCGGATAATCCAAATGCTCACCCCTAGCATCAACTATGCTTATTGGTTAAGCAATAAACCAAGGTATTTGAATGCTGAAAATGACTCGTAGCTTGACGGAAATGAAAATCTCTATTGAATTTTGATTTTGAAATGCATATAGACTTTGATAATGTAGGTTCAATTTTTTTTTTGAGTAAACAATTTTATGTAATATGTATTCGCGAATAATATATTGCTTGATATTTTAAGAGTTATATTTTGTGCATACCTTATTTTCCAGATGTTATCTATTGACATCCCTAAGTGTGGAATATGCGTATAAGCGAAACCACAAACATTCTAAAAAGGAATATTTGAAACTAAAAAGTGGAATGCTTCTTCCAGGGAGTATGAACTTAAGTACCTAAAATTTTAAATTGGTTTCTACGCTACTAGCCTACTAAAATGATTCAAATATTTACTTAATCACTATGAAAATCTATTTATCTGAATTCAAGTGATTATTTAAACTTGAATCCAAAAATGATTATGAAATTGAAATAAATAAAATGTATGAATTTTGGAATTCGATTCTTTAACATTTTAAAAATGTAATATACGAATAAATCAAATCCTTCTTTGTTGCTCAAGAGTTGAAAGGAGATTTGAGATAAATTTGGAAAAATAATCTTTATTTAAGGTGATTAGAGATAAATTCGAAAAAACAAATCTTAATTTAAGATAACGCAAACAATTTAAAAATACAATTTTAAAGGAAAATCCGAAGAGATTCTCGGGAGATTCCATGATACATGATAATATTCTACACTCTTTCAAACTCTTTCAACCTAACCTTAAAAAACCCTTCTCTACTTTACCTCTCCTCTCTCCGATCTTACAAGATCATCACAATGTCGGTATCCCTTGAAGCTCTAGCCATGGCGGGGGTGGATTACGTCAAGGCGAACATAGACGTCGAAGAGTGGGAGAGGCAGCACAGCTACGGACCACCGCCGGTGCACTTGCTAGCCGAGGAGAGCCTCAACAAGTGCCGGAGTCTGCCCATCATCGAGCACCCTTCGTGGTCGCCTCGCTCGTTTCTCGGAGGCTTCAACAGGTACAACACCCTGCCAGCGCAACGGTCCGAAAGGCCGCGGCTCGCGGAGGGTAAAAGGTTCAAGGGCAACAACATCATGAGATCAATGGGAAGCTCGATGATGAGGCTGATAAGGAGGCTCATCAGGGCGCTCAAAATGGTCATGAGAAGAAGGAATTGAGCGATCAACATTAGTTAGTTGTAACAGTTTTGAGTTACTATTCCAATAACTTGGTTTTAGTTTTAACCAATAGTAGTTTTAGGGTTTAGGGTAACATGCACTGATCTTGTTATTCTGTGGCGTTTAATTATTAGGGTTTAGTTTCATCCTAATTAGGTTCGCATCTTGCAAAATCTTGTAGCTAGCTTAGCCTAACTATGACTTCTCGCAAGTTTAAGCGAGAATATTTTTATGAAAGTTTCTCTTCTTTCGTAAACATTTCTTCTACGTCTTCTGCCACTCGAATTACTTGTATTTTATTGACATACCTTCAAAATTACCAGCAAACTTATGAGTCTTGGAAAAAGAAGAACAAGTAATTAATTAGGATTGAAAAAAAAAACAGAGAGAATTAGCAGTGGCCCCAAAGATTCAGTATGGGAGGGACCTCTGTACTCTCCATCCATACAATACAATCATGCCATTATTTAGGCCAATCAATAATTTCCAGCAGCTCCAATTCAATTCGTCTCCATCCAACCGCTCCACTTCCTTATCAGCCATGTTAAATCGGCATATCCATCCGTTGTAGAAATATAAAATTTGTTTGTGAGATAAATAAATTTCTATATCATAGAAAGTCTTGGGTTATACCAACCCCTCTCTGGTTGGTTTTGTTTTGACAAGGGAGCTTAGGAACTAAGTTGATATATTTGTATCTTCTTTCGTTGTTGTAATTATCCGGTCCTAACTTTATTGAATTTTTAAATAATACAATTTTTTATAACAAAAATATATTAACCCGAATAAATTTTATTAAAAAACATGTTTAACCAGCACACAATTTTAATTTTATAGGTCACTTCTACATTCTTTTTCTCAGTTAGTTTTGATTTTTATACAACTACTAATTTCACGTAGTTAAATTATACTACAAAAGTACCAACTATATATATCTATATATATATATATATATCAACATCATTTTGAATCAGAAAATTTTGGTTTAAACTAGAACCATATTTTCTATTAGATTCACAGTATTTTTTTTAACAGTACAGACATAATTTTTTTGCAAAAATCTAAAATCACGAGATCAAAATAAATTTTTTTACATAGGTCGATATCGTTTGAAAAAATTGTCATTCTCACAAAAATAAAAAATGAAAATACATATGTTATTATAACATGAAAAAAATACCGATATCACATTTAATTATCGCATAAATAAAATGTAAGCGTCCAAATTTATATCATACAAATTGATTTATGTAATTAATACCTTTATCCATTTTCATTTTATTCATATTTTTCTCGTCTCGATGAACTACTCTTATTTGTACCCGTAAAACGTAACAAACTACTCTTTGAAGTCCGAAGAGAAGATCCAACAGGATTCTACCCTTATCCACCTCCAATTCAAATTCCGTGAATATCTGTGCTTTGGCTAAACAATAATTCAAACCTAAAAGTCCACAAGAATTATTGGGGAAGAGTGTTGTGATTCCTAAGCATTGTTCCAATTTTGTTTTGTCATTCAAATTAGTGTAAATACGATTACAACTTTAATCAATTTTACTTTACTTGCCAAGAACACGAGGAGGAAGCTGGAAAAAGGTTCATCTCACATGTTGACCAGTAACAGAACGAATTCTTTTCCTTGGAATGGGCCTTAATTTACAATTTTCTACTCATGAAAATTGCGTGCCTCAATCTTATTGTACACTCATTAGCACGTTATTTGCATGCCAAGACCATTCCAAATTATTACCTTCATACAGATCCCACACTAATAATAATAAACTATGATACTACATTCAAACGATCTGTTCGTCACCATCTAAT
Organism: Hypericum perforatum; assembly: GCA_012979155.1. Taxonomy (NCBI): domain Eukaryota; kingdom Viridiplantae; phylum Streptophyta; class Magnoliopsida; order Malpighiales; family Hypericaceae; genus Hypericum; species Hypericum perforatum. Next base: position 59,199 of record SOPF01028743.1, read on the forward strand.
GCCGCCAGGCAAAGAAAATAGTGTAAGAGAGGACATGATTTTCATTAATATTTTTCACCAATAATAAGATGTTGTCAACCCTAGATTTTCATCCAAATACTCTTGCCAATAATTACATACCTACTATTTGAATTTGAAAAATTAAGAATTAAATTGGGCAATATGAAATTTCAGAGGGTCAATATGATAATTTAGTCAAATTATTTATTCTTTCCCAATATACGTTAAGGTATGTATATCCTCCAATCATACATCACCATAACCCACCCAATATAATAAAAACACATGCCAATTAAGCAACGACCACCCAATCAATAAAATCATTCATCACTACCTCTCCCCTCCACCCATTCTCCCCTCCTCTCTCTTTCTCTCCCCTTTGCTTTAATTGTTGAATCTAAAAATTATTTTAATGATCTATCGTGATCACTTTTAAAAACGACTACTAAATATCAGTTCTCAACTTTGTTAACGATATTCTTGCACTCTTACACGACAAAATGCCGGGATGCTTGTCCTTCAGCTTAACGGAGTTCAGAAACAGCCTTTACAGGGCAACCTTCCTCAAGTGCGGCCTCCGACCCACCCTCACGGAGCTCTCCGACAACGCAACCGTGATCCACTTCTGGGCCCCGGTCCACCCTGACCCGACCCGGCCAAACCTCCTCCTCGTCCACGGCCTCGGTGCCAACGCGCTCTGGCAGTGGGGCCACGTCCTCCCCCACCTATCCACCACCTACAACGTCTACATCCCGGACCTTCTCTTCTTCGGGGACTCCATCACATCCCGCCCGGACCGCTCCGTGCGGTTCCAGGCGGAGTGCATCGGGGAGGCCCTCGAGAGGGGGTTCGGGGTGGCGGAGGTGGCGGCCGGAGTCGGGCTCAGCTACGGGGGGTTTGTGGTCTACGAGATGGCGGGAAGGGTGGGGAGGGTGGTTGTGTGCGGGTCCGGGGTGGCAATGGAAGAGAGGGACCTCAAGAGCGGGCTGATGAGGGTCTCCGACTTGGAGGAGGCCGCCGGGATATTGGTTCCGTTGACCCCACGCAAGCTCAAGGAGCTCGTCGGGTATACTTTCTATAAGCCGCCTCCCGTTGACTTGATGCCAGCCTGCTTTCTCAGCGACTTTATTGACGTGAGTTCATTTCCTCCTCGGCTATACTTTCTTAAGTTTCTATAAGGAATTCGAATTTATTTTAGAATTTTTTGAGTCTGATCATGCAAATATTAGATATAACATTGAGAACGTTATTTTTTTATTAAAATTTGAAAGTCTTCGATTATTGTAGAAAACATAATCTAAGGGTGGTCAAATATTCAATTGTTACTAATGAAAATTTAACTTGGGACTAATGATAAATTACAATGATACTTAAACAGAGAGAAATCCTATGAAATAAGTAGATTTCGTCGTTAGTTTATAAATCCAATATAGTTACGAAATGGACCAATTTGATATTTCTCTGTGATTGGTCTATAGTGTCTTTAATTTTTATTAAATAAAATGTCGAGTTTTAGAAGTTGGGATGGAAGGACAATTTGGCTGAGTTGGGATCAATGGATGCGGTTCATATAAAAATGTGACAATTGAAAACCTAAAATAAACTTAAAATGGAAAAGAGAGAAGTTTTAAGAAAATCCAATTGATGTTTGAATGTGTTGAGTCAACTTTACTTAAAACTGTACCTAATATTTGATTAGGAAGACACCGAGAACTTTCAAAGGATGGGTAGAGTCAACCTGTATTCAAATTAATTTAAGATTTTTCATTAATGCAAGTGTTAGTTTGCTTCCACAAGAGAAGCATGTGGCAGACAATCCATCCCTATCGTATCAATATTTAAAAGAACGGGTTTTTTTTTGTCAATTTTCTTTTTAATGATTGGCGGCCAATATTCAGGGAAATTACTGACCATTCGGTTGATTTAAATGGCAGGCAATGTGTAGAGATTATGTGGAAGAGAAAAAAGAACTCATCAGAGCAATTCCCAAGGACCGAAAGCTTTCTGCCCTATCCAAGATTACCCAGGTTCCATTTACCCACTCCACCTGTTACGTGTACAAGTTTTCGTTTCGGCAAAAAAAAATTATCCATTTAATCATGGAGCGACATCTGTTTAATTCTAGTTAGGTTAGAACTTTCTGGCATCCGTATGGCACATCACATCACACCACACCATCCATTATTCATTCTGACAACTTAAAGAAATTGGATTTTTCCACATCGCATTAAATAACCATTAAAAAGTGTCATGGAAGGAGTCTTTAATTTGACGTGGAAAAATTGAGGTCATCCAAATGCGTGTACAAATTAGTGATGCGTTGAAAAATACACTATGGCTATGGTGACATCTAAAGCTACCTTATTTTTCAGGGGTTAATGGTTCAAATGTCCTAAATTATAATAAATATAGTCCTAAAATTTAGGTTGAATTATCTAGATTTAAATATTCAAAGAAAATTTAATGATGTAATGTGCTATGCATATTTCCAACTAGTGTTCAAGTAAATAAAATTGACAAATGTCATTTCCTTTGACACAATATAGAAATATACCAAAACATGAAATCGCATGTACTTTTGGCCTTTGTTTTATGAGTTCATTGCAAAAAAAAGAAGTGATTTTTTTCGGTATAGCATCTAATCATTTGATTTTTTCCATCATAAAGCAGCCCACGTTGATAATCTGGGGGGAGCATGATCAAGTTTTCCCATTGGAACTAGCGCACAGGCTAAAAAGGTCAGAAACCGGTGTTCGAATTTGATTATTTTCTCTGTCCCTGGCTAAAATGCCAATGGCGTTTGATGCAGGCACTTGGGGGATAACGCACATCTGGCAGTCATCAAGAACGCCGGTCACGCCTTCAATGTCGAGAAACCCAGGGAATATCTCACGCTCTTGAAGTCCTTCCTGATAGATTGGACACTTCCTCCGACGAACCCGAAGCTCGAGTTTGAGTACCAAGATGGAGCTTGAAAACAAAACAACAATGGCAGTAACAGAAGATCATAAGAATTGTGACCTCGCCAAACACAGAAATGTTAGTTATCCTTCATAGTATTTTGATCCATTCTTTACTCAACCCAAAACACCAAAAGTTGTGCGCAACCCGAACCCAGAAGGGTATGAAAGTCCGAGGGGCTGAACTATGATTTAACACGCAACAGGCCACAATCATTCAAACAACGAATTAAACCACATGTTTTGATGAAATGAAGACGCAACAAAATAGTCGAGAAATGATCAATTATCGATGGATAAGAGTCAATTGTCCACCATTCCACTGCACTACTACTATAAGGGCTTCTCGTCGACCATTCTTCCCCGTCATACCAGACAAGCTCGGTTCTTTCCCCACCTTAATTCTGCAAAGCCAGTGGATGTATCATCAAGACACATAAGTAGACAGCAGATCAAACAAGTAAGCTAAATGAAAGCGCCAAATGATGATAGTGGGAAATACTTGCTACAAGTTCTACGTGCATTCTTTTCTATTGAAACCCAGAGCTTTGTCCCAGAAACATTTTTTTTTTGTGGAATGGAAAAGCCGGACTATAAATAAATATATATTTAATAAAACACCTGATAACTGATTTCTCTCTGTGAATAACATCAGCACCAATTGCAATTTCAAAGCGTAATCATCTCCAAAAAAACTTCTCATTATTAACAACAGTAGTAACTTTGCATTCCCACAAACATTCTAGCCCAACAACAATACCTGAAGTTATTCTACTGAATCCAAGACTCTTGAAATTTCTTAAACCAAATTCATACGTCTATTCACTCCAATTGGTTATGTTTTCGGAGTTCATATTTCAAAAACTGCTTACCTCTCCCTGAGTTTCGACAACCTTGGACTGCTCACCTGCCAAAGAAAGATAAATTTCCATTTACAAAAACATGGATATAAATCATTGATGTTTCAAGGTAATGAAAAGGATTATCACGAAAGATTGCATGCCATGATTCTCTCAGATTTCCTCTGCTGCTAGCAGGGAAACCTAAAAATAACTTGAAAGGTATCAAAACAGAATCATGTTGTAGTAGATATGATGCAACAAGCAACTCATCTTTCAAAAAAATAAAACAACCAACTACGTAAAACAAACACGTCAGTGTGTGATGTTAGAACAGCAGCAGCGCCAAGATACTGAAGTTCATTGTCTATTTGCTTCTATTACGAGCACCAAAAGTGATATTTGGATTAAATACCTCCTTCATCTGGCAGATCAGAGGTCCACAAAGTGAGATTATCCCTGAGAAGCTGCATGATAAGTGTGCTGTCCTTGTAAGATTCCTCGTTAAGGCTATCGAGCTCTGCTATAGCTTCATCAAAAGCTTGTTTGGCAAGATGGCAGGCACTGTATTGAAGAACACACATCACATTAGAAGAGCTTTGCATTTCTCGGTCCACGTGAACATTTACGGGTATCCTCAGTCCAGGAAAGGAATGGAAGGAAAATGGGGACAGACCTTTCGGGGGAGTTCAAAATCTCATAGTAGAAGACAGAGAAGTTGAGCGCCAACCCGAGTCTGATAGGATGAGTAGGAGGCAGATCAGATGATGCAGTAGCAGTAGCAGCCTGTGTCACATGAAACCAATTTTCAGTTGCAAACGATAACAAACAAAAATAAGTTGCAATGAGAGACCGGAAACCTCATAAGCCTTGAGGGAAAGATCTGCTGCTTCTTTGCGATCCTCAGCCAATTTAAACTCGGCCAAGTACCGGAAATAGTCTCCTTTCCTGATCCATGTAATATTAAGCACGGTCAGAAACGAGAGAGAACGCCCAAATAAACAGACAAAGACCTTCGAAAAGAATCATACATCTTGTAGTAAAAGACTTTTGATTCTCCGGAGGAAGACGACGGGAGCAGATGCTGATCAATAACCAAGAGAATGTCATTGCAAATCTTGGCAAGCTCATCTTCGACACGATGCCTGTACTCCTTAATCGTGTTGACGTGCGAATCGTTCCCCTTGGCCTCTTCCTTCTGCTCAATGGAGGATAAGATCCTCCACGACGCCCTCCGGCTCCCGATCACGTTCTTGTACCCGACGGAGACCAGGTTCCGCTCCTCCACCGTCAGCTCGACGTCCAACTTGGCAACTGCCTTCATCGCCTCCACCATCTCTGCTCAAATAACCGCCAAGCTTTGCATTACTAACAAACTAAAAGCATCTAAAACGAAAATCCACCGTAAAATTAATTCAATAAACACACGAATAAAAAAACCTAGGAAATAATTTCAAGAACTGAAAAAATAATAGGTCGAAACGGAAAAGGAAAAAAAGAAATTGTACCGTCGTATCGTTCGGCTTGCTCGGCGAGCCTGGCCAAGTAGACTTGTTGCTCCCTTTCTTTCTCCATTTTTTTTTTATAAAAAAAAAATTCCTTTCTTCTTTTGTTTCGGTGTTTGTTGCTTCTTCTCTAGTAGAAGTGAGGGTGGTTTTGCCTTGTGCGGGAGATTTTTCTTTTGGGGGAGGGAGCGGTTTTGTGGTTTCGTGGTGGCTAAGCCGTTGGATTCGGATACGATCGGACGGCTGTAAAATTGGGCTGTGGGGTTTTGGATTTTGAGGCTTCTCGTTTTAGGGTGTGGAGGAAACGATGCCGTTTGATTTAAAGGGACCAATATTACAGTTTAAACCTGAACCTTTGGGAAGTCATCTTATATTTTACTAGGTCAAATGTCTTTTTGTGAGAGATTTTATTTTTCTTTAAGAATATTTAGCATTGCAATATTATATATCACTAAATGGAAAAATGGTGTATCACAAATGTAATATAATTTCTTTGTGAAGATTTTCTTTTTTCGTAGAATATTTAGCAATGCAATATTATATATTACTAAATGCAAAATGGTGTATCACAAATGTAATATAATTTCTCATAAGATGCTCGCATGTAATTTTTGTATTATAAATTTATCAATACAATTCAGTTTTTGTATTAACAAATTACTTTATCACCTAATAACTAATTTAGATTGAAATTTGACTCTTCCCAAACAAGTTTTTATAGCAGCATTCAACAAATAGCTTCACATTTTGATAGAAACGTTTTTTTTTCTTTCGCCAACCCATATCTAGCTGATTTCGTTAACAATTTTATTCATAACATCAGGCTGAAATCGGATTGGCCACCAAGAATAATTATGAAGAAGGGTGAGCAAAGAAGACAAGGCAAGGTTGACAGAAAGAAAAAAGAATTTGTAGAATAATAAGATATTACGTTCAAGCAATAAAAAGGATTAAACCAAGGATAGAAAAGAATATAAGATGAGAACAGAATAAATAGGAGAAAATAAGATAAGAAAGCTGCTTGTAGATTGTAGAAAATGTCAGGATTACAATTTACAAGACAGGCACTATTGGAGACAAATAAATGCAAAACCATGGGAGTTTATAGCGAGGAAAGAACGAAACTAGAATCTCTGCCAATTGAACATGTAAACAGTAACTATATGAACAAAATGAATACAAAAGGAATGCTTGTTATAAGCGAAACTAAATAACTACCATATTGACAGAAGAACATGGATTTGCTAAACAGATTACATTTCTATCAACGCATAGGTTTATGCCCAAATTAAGCAGCTTGGGGTGCTACCAAATGATTCAGACAGAAAATCTCTTCTTTGAACAGCATGGGCAGCCAAACCCTTCCCGTGCTGTCGGATCACTGTTTCCATACCAGATAAATGAGGTTGCAAGCGATTCAGCGATGCACTCTACTCGTGCTAGCATCCCCTATTGAAACCGTGGCGAGCGATTTAGAAGCCCAAGCTCTAGCATTCATTGCTCCTTCCTGCAAATTGCTTTTCTTGCAAGGCTCTTTAAGGGTGCTGAATAACTGCAGAATGTTGTGTAGATAAACCCTAGAATGCTCCAGCAAGCTGCTCAATCTCAGGTTCCATATGTGGCGCCTCCAAGCAAATTGGAATAGAACGAGCAAGGTCGGATAAAACAGGTAAAGCAATCTCAAAACAACAAATGCAGTAGCTAGAGCCAGGTAAGTTTCCTGGCATAACATCTTCTCCGGAGATCTGGCCCAAGAAAATGGGCAGCTTTCCAGATCGCCTGTGTCGTGCTTTCCATGTTTGGAAGAGTGCGAAACTCTGTTTAAGAATCCTTTATCCACAGAGGCAGTCTTGATGCCTGAAACCAAGTCAGTTAACTGTTTAGTTCATCGAGACGCTAAGGCCAACATAATTAGACTTGGAAGGATATAGAAGAAAAGCAATAACACGGAACTTCCGAGACGATTCATAGTTTGTGTAAACGTAAAGGTAGAACCACCACCAGCAAAATGCAGACAAGTAAAAAAGCCAGCAGAAAGTGACCTAACCCGTAACAACATTGTAGAAGGCAACAAGAGAGCCAAGGGTCCGGGATCCAGTATACCGCACGCGCATCGTGGAATTGAAGAGGAGAAGCGTTGGGAATCCATGAACCCCGTATTTCGAGATGATGCTGCATATTATCACCACCAAAGCCACCACACATCACACTCCAAACAAAACAACACGAGGCAGCCAATCGTTTCTGCTGCTGCGATGCAAACCTACCTAGGTCTGACGGAGGACTCTTCGATCGCCAAATGAGGAATGGAGGGGTACAGCGACGAGAGGACAGAGAAGCTAGGCCGGAAAACCCTAGAGAAAGGACACCAAGACGCGTAGAACAGGACAGCTGCGTACTCGTAGCAGTTGCGGTTAACCAAATCCAACACCTTCTGCAACGAAGCCTCGTCCCCCTTCAACCAATACACCAAAACAAAACCCTAGATTACTACCCCAGCCAATTCATTCTCTAAGTAACAAATTAAATTAAATTAACTTGGAATTCCATTCATTACCTTGGTTAGGCCAAGGAATGGGGAAGGGTTAGGAGCTGCCGAAACGGCGCAGTAGCGGTGCCGGAGGCCGAGGGCGTAGTCTGAGGCGGACTCGGTAGGGCAAACCGGCGGGCTGGCGGAGGCGGCGGAGGGTAGAGCCACGTGGAGTATCCCGAAGACAAGGGCCAGCCACGTCCCGATCCGCGCTCGCCGAACCCTAGGCCTCATTGCTAATTATTGCAATCAAAGAAAATTGGGAATTTAGGAGCTTCTTGGGAGGGAATGAATGTTCAACTGAGGGCTGGGAGATGGGCCCCACTCAAGCAACCCCAACAAAAACAACAAGAACCATAAAAATAAATGGGTGGGTTGGTGTGGTGGTGGAGGTGGATATGAGTTTCAACGAGGGAAAGAGGAAGAGATGGGGGCAAGGTTTTTTTTTTTTTTTTTCCAGGTGACAGCTAACAGATACCTTTAATTTTATTATTATTTTCTGTTGGAAAGATGTCTTTTAGTTAGTTGTGGTTATGGGTTTTTTTTTTTTTATTTGTCGATATTTCGCATTGGTTATTTTAGAAGAAGAAAGATCTTTACAGTTTGTAATCGGACGACCACAATTCTGCGCAATATTTAAATAGTTAATTAATAATGAAAATTAAAATAGCATTAAAAAAGGAGAAATACTAAATAGCAGGAGTCTCTTAAGAGATGGTAAATAAAAACGTCTATTTGAGAATGGGATACTTTATATAAAAAAGGGACAACACTTAAACCCAAAAGCTTGGAAGATGACAAAGTTGTCATTGGAAGAAGCCGCAGTGGGGGGAGAAAGTTAAACTCCGCGGTTAACAAGCTCTCGATTGTACGAGGATGGAGAATGCACAGCCGAAATTGGTGGAACGGAGAAACAAGGTAGAACAAGCATCTGGAAAATGCTTAAATGAAGGGTGTGATGCTACTTACAAAAGAGACAACCAAGTGAGGTCCCAAATAAGAAGAACATCATGCTTTAATAGATAAGAACTTTCAGACCCTTGTTTCTGTCCTAGTACGTATCACTGCCTTCAAGCAAGTAAAAACCCGTATTTATCAAAATACAAGTCACCAAGGAGAGTGTCAAATGCAGTGGCAGTTCTTCCCAGAATTCAGATTCCGACAACCGTTCATCTACCTAGCTAAGTTCAGTTTGAGCCTCAGTTCCTCAGATGAAGTCGCCAAACATTCACCAGATCTGAAAGACTACAACTTCCCACCAACATGGACACCGTTCAGCAGACTTCGGAAGCTTGACTCACCGAGAACAGCTACATCCCCATCACGTAGTGTTCTTCCGCGGGATGACATACCAACAACTCAACAAGTAGTTAATCGTCACCCCATCTCCCAGCAGCACGGGGATCCAAATCTCCTTCCTTCTTCATCATCGCATACCTCCGCAACTTCTCATCGAAAACTACCTGAGGATCCTTATCAACCAACTTCCCGGTCTCATCATACGCGTCTTTCAAAAACACAGCCCAATTCATCTCGGTGCCCGCAAGATAAAAAGTACGGGGCTGCCTCTTGAGCATATCATAGGTCTGCTTGGTCAAACAAAACTCCTCCCTGAACTCCACAATGTGGTGAATGGACGCTCGCTTCTCCAACGTCAAGCTCAAGAACTCGTGCAAGACCCCGACCCTGAACTTCTCGGCTTCCACGCTCCACACATCGAGCTCTCCCCCTCCTCCATCCCGATAAGGCGACACCAACGGAAGGGTGCTCAGCAGATTCAACCTCCTCACATCGTCAACATCCAGCCCCAATTCCCTCACGTGCTTAACAGGGAACCGGAAAGCCCTCTTCGCTTTCTCCTCGTCGAGGACAAACAACCGCTCCAGCTCGCTCACGGCCAGGGCCGGGTCCCACGACGCCAGCTCCAGCACCCTCCTCCCGTCCCCGTCCACCGCAACCCTAAAGAAATCCGGGTACTTCAAAACCCGATCCCTAAAGTCGTCCGGAAGGCCAAACAACAGCCTGCAATGGTGCAGCTTGTTCAACGCGATCCGCCTCTCCTTGGACATCATCAGCAGCTTCCTCACCCTGATGACCCGATCGGCCTCCATCGAGTCAGCCAACCCCCGCTCCTCGTCTAGGAGGCGGTCCATAAGGGGGGAGAACCCGAGCCAGACCTTGTCGTCTTCATCCCGGCGGGTGGCGAGGAGGAGAGGGTGACGATCGAGGAAGCGGCGGATGGAGCGGCCGCGGGGGAAGCCGAGCTGCTGGTGGAGCTTGCCGGCGTCAGAGAGGGGGACGGAACGGTGGGGATGAACGGAGAGGAACTGCTTGGTACGGGTGAGGAAGCGGAAGTAGGCATCCCGGTCGAGGAGGGACTCCAGGTGGGGGAGCCGGTTGGGTGTGGATTGGACCGGTTTGGTTCGTGGGGAGTCCGGGTTGGTCCGCTTCTTACGGAACTTTTTGGGAAGTTTGGTGACGAGGAAGGAGGATGAGGAGGTGGAGAAGTAGGAAGGGTGGTGGGATTTGGGGGTTAGGGTTTCGGGAAGGTGGAATAATCGCCACCTCATTTTCTCAACAGAACTACGGCGCCTTAGCGTCATAAGGTAAAGAAGGGACTCCGCGAGATAGAATCTTTTTTAGGAGGACCGCGAATCTGCAACAAAAAAATGTACCTTAAAAACAGTCCTCTTTCTGGTTTTTTTTGGGTCGGGTCCTTTTTCTATTTATTTTTTTTATTTTAAGTTTTACCATATTTGACTTAAATTTATAAGATTTTAAACGGCATTGAACTTTGTTATCTTTTATAATATTTTCAAATTTTCGTGTTTGATTAAATGAACAGAAAAATTGTAAATTTTTATGTGCTTTGCGGTTTGGTTTTAAAATATTGATCTCTGAAAAGATTCAACAATTATTTGGATTGAACTAAGAAAATCAAGTGTTAAAAAATTTGAATTTACTTAAAAAAAAATTGTTCAAAGTTCACAAACATAAAAATACGGACCAGAGATGTGAGAGTTTTTCTATTTTTGTTAAAGGTTCACAAACATAAAAATATAGATTGAAGATGCGAAAAATTTCTAATTTAATCAAAGAATTTTGAATTCGAACCTTTAAACCAGAGAAAAGAAGTTTTAACTTTAAACCCGTTAAACCCTTCATGGGCCGCGTTCCGGTGTGGCCGTGTTATTGGGCCAGGTCTGTACCACACTGTCTCGAAAATATTGGCTTTAACGGACGACAACTCTTTCAAACGTCAACGTCGTCATCCAGTGATCGTCCTTAACTGATGTACATTATTAGACGCAGATTATTGAAGTGTTTTTTAGGGAAATTGGCGCAAAGATTATATAAAGTCAAGCTACATCAAAGACAAATAAAATATAAGCAAATCGAATAAGACTCGAAACATGACCAAAGCTTTTAATGGGGCACAGGGTGGAGTCGAAGGGCGATCGAACAAACACGAATGTCAACGATCGAAGCGGGGTTCTACCGAAACTAAGTTCGACAATAAAACTCACGACAAAGTCGAGAGAACAACTGAGAGTAAACTCAGCAGAATGCTAAGGCCGACGTAAATCGACCGAGGCAAGATTCTCCACACGCAAGCAAAGGACACGCATCGAGATCCTAACGGAACTCAAAACAAAGCACCATTGACTCAAGCGAAAGCAACAAAAATTAAACCAATAGAACACGAGACCGCAAAACAGGTGAGTCTCGGAACAACAAGCAAAACACCAACAAAAAAGATAGACACAGCCAACACCTAAAACAAATATACAGCCTATAACAAAAGACCAACCCGAAACCCAGCCAACCCAGCTAACCCGAAGCCCAGCCAACTCCAAGCCAAACCTACGACGGCGGAAGCACCAAAGCCTAGCCGACTCCAAGACAAACCTGCAACAACCAACAAAGAAACACTAGCAAAAACCGACGACGACGAAGGCAGGCGCCTGGAGCTCCGACATCAGCTAACGACAAGCCATCGGACAGAGCCGAGGCCGGCATGAAGTCCGAAGGCGAGGGGGAGGCCGACGTGGAGGAAGTCGACTGCGAAATTACACGAACGAGCGGCGACGAGCTCCGGACAGGCACAGGCGGCGATGGTGAACGGCGGCTAGCTGCGGACAGACACGGCGGCGACTGTAGACGGCGAAGGGCTACGAACAGGCACAGACGGAGACGACCAGGCACGGACAAGATCGGGCGAGCATAGACGAAGACTGGCTGGCATAGACAAACCTGGACAAACACTGGGGGCAATTGAGGACGGCGGAGAACCCTTAAAAAAGGAGGGAAAGACGAAGAGATAGTAAAGCTCCCATTCCAGGAGAGGTTAATGATAGAGAAAGGGGAAGGAAGAAGGAGGTGAAGGAAAGGAAGAGGCGGTGGAAGTTAATGAAAATAACAAAGGCACAGTACCCAAGTCAGAGGAGGAGGTGAAAGGGGTCGACTTTCATTTAGATATTTTGTATAAAAGATATTATTGTTAACGCAGATTATTGAAATATCGAACAAGACAATTTCGTCGAGAACTATTTTTATGCCTTATTGAATCGAGTAAATTTTGTACGTCAAATTATGAGACACTAAACTGAATTTGTATACTTCTATGTTTAATATAAATGCCTTACCTTTCATGATATAATTTCTTTTTAGAGTTCCGGTTTTACATACCTCGAATTTATCCAAACTATTAAGTAAAGTACATGGAGAATAAATAAGTTAGACACAACATCATAGAACATAGATATGGTGTAAGATCTTATTTTGACATTGTTGGGTTTTTATGATATTAGTGGTAACAGCTGATTAGTTTTCTAAAAATATGTCTAACCTAAGTTATGTTAACATAATTAGCAATTGATAAACACATAAGTATTTCTAAAAAAAATGAACTCATAACTACGTCGAGGACGTAATTGTGGTGAACGAGCACTCTTGTATTGCGCACGATAAAGTTGGGAGTTGCTAAATTCTTCCGTATCCTTTCTCCCTCTCTCTTCTTGCATGGGGCCGTCGTCGAATTTGGTCTTCTATCAAATTTTCAAAGGGTCACTCTCTTATATTTATAAAAAAATGATTTTTTTGAATTAAAACAATGCCATTGCTAAAACTTATATCTATAAAAATTCAAAATTTCTTTAGTTAAAACGATGTCATTTCTACTGAAAAAAATAAACGTTAAATCTACTTACTTTCATCATTTTTTAAAAAAATTCAAACTCTAAACAAGATTATTCTAAAATAATGTTTCTTGAACCCATGAAGAAGCCACGAAAGAGCGAAATAATATGATTGAGCCAACTCTCTCAGGCCCATGTGGAATCTAATCCGGAACCCTACCGAATTTGTCCAATTCTATGTTCAGATGAGTCACCATGGGTCCCAATTTTGATTATTGGCACATCAAACTTGAAAGCCAGTCATCCCAAATTGAAATAGCATACGTGAAGCAGGACCAACCGTGTCCGGTAAAAACAGAAAATAAGACACCAAGATTATATGCCTGCGACCCTTGACAATTTTCTTTTAAAATGGAGAGGGTGAATGTGAGGGAATTCGATTTCGTGTTTTGGAAAAAGGTTTTCATCAACTCAACTTAAAATTGGTTTCATCCTAAGAAACTATATGTATATGCCTGTTAACTAATTCAAGAGACATCATATTTGAATTCAAGACATCTAATTTAAATTCAAATATGACTCAATTTTGAATTAACCTCAAGGAAGCAAGTTTTAGGGGTACCGAGCAAAGATGACCTATATCAACGAATCAACTTCTGAACTTTCGACTTCTTTTATACTCCTCTCACCACCAACATGCAGAAAATAGCATCTTTCTGAGAAGAACACGATGAAATAAGTTATGAGGATTATACCATTGAGCACGAAAATTAAGTTAGTTGATATTGATTTTTTCAATAATCCTGTCACCCCAAGTCGAGCAAAGGGGCATCTCAAGTGTCCAGAGCTTCCTATAAAAGTCAAAACGGGCATTCAACCCAGATTTTGGGTTCCATGTAACTCAAACATGCTGCAGATACGTCGCAACAGCTACTACTGTACCTGCAATCACTGAGCTTATGCCCTCGAGGCTGTCGCTTTCAGGGCAGGGCCTGAAGGTACCTTGATGTTGTTGGAGGTCTTGTGAAAAACCGTACGCTATTGGCAGATATCAATGAGTTTAGACAGCCACTGGTGCATCTTCTTTCTGTTCAACAGCAGCAGGCGCTGCTGGTTGATCCTTTGGGGCAGGCGGAGCTGCTGGTCTCCAACTCGTGCTGCTGCCCTCATCCATGAGGGCAATGCCCTTTGCGGTTAGCTCAGCCCTTACCTGATCACTCTTTGCGAAATCCTTATTTTTCCTCGCAACTACTCTCTCTTCAATGAGTCTCAAGACGTCATCTTCAGTAAGTCCAGCTCTAATTAATGCCTTCTCTTTCAACTGCTGTAAAACCTGCTAGTTGGAAAATGATTTTCTTTTCAAACTCGGAAAAAACTTGGTCAGCATTCAGACTACTAGAAGAACTACTAGTAGACATTACCTCATCATAAGTGCAATCTGCTAACAACCCCAGGGTGCTCATGACCAACTTAACTTCTTCCTCTAATTCTGCAAGAGCCAGGAGCAATAATGATTGCTGTTGCTTCTGCATCTTTTTCTGTAAATTACCAAAACAAGAAGCACCATATACTGGTGAAGTTTCCATATGTGCTACTCCTATATAAGATTCCATTGAAAAGAGTTCCTGTACCTTTATTGCAACCCACGAGCTGTTTATGAACTTCAAAGTTTCTTTGAAAGCGCCAGTCAGCAGCTGTGGTGTGTCCAAATCATCTGACATCTTATTCTCAAATTCTTCATGTAGTGTAGTGATTCGTTTTCTGGCATCAGCAGCAACTCCGACAATCTTTCCGCTAGGTGCCTTGACATCCTTCAGGGCATCCTTCAGTTGCAAAATGGTATCCTGAGAATCTAGCAGTGTCTGCAGCAAACAATAGCAATAGTAGGTCAAGTTTGCAATCTAGTAGACTTGATTTTAAAGATCCACACACAGACAAGAAATATTTCCAGTACAAGATCACAGATACTAGCTCCAAACCTGGTAAATATAGAAAACTTCTGCTGATGCATCGTCCAGCTGACTAACAGAATAGTTTAGTGATGAGCGATAATGTCCACTTATCAAGAAGTACCTAAGTGCAAGCGGATGATAATGTTGAGTAGTCTGCAAAGATAATAATACATGATACATCAGGCATATCATCTAAAACACTGATTAGTAATAGGTAAATATATTATTACGTATACATGGAGGATTGGAGTACCAATATTATTAGCTATATACCTTGCGGATTGTGAAAAAGTTACCCAATGACTTAGACATCTTCTCATTTTTATTAGTGACATGCCCATTGTGCATCCAATAGCTTATGCAGCTCTCTGGGCAAGCAGCATAGCTCTGGGCAATTTCATTCTCGTGATGTGGAAAGATCAAATCAAGTCCACCACCATGAATATCAAATTTGTTTGTCAAATACTCCTCACTCATGGCACTGCATTCTATGTGCCACCCTGGTCTTCCGGGGCCCCAGGGGCTATCCCAGCTAGGCTCACCAGCCTTTGCGGCCTGAAACAACGTCCAAAGATCAGAATTTAGAAGCCAACAAACCAGATGTGAGCAAACATAGAACAAGAAAACAAATTCTAGGTCAACCTTCCATAGTGCAAAGTCTGCAGGGTGGCGTTTTTTCGGGTCGACAACAACCCGCCCACCAGCTTTCATGTTCTCCAGCTTCTGCCCAGACAACTGCCCATAGTTCGGGAGTTTCTCAACGGCAAAGAATAC
This sequence comes from Hypericum perforatum, assembly GCA_012979155.1. Taxonomy (NCBI): domain Eukaryota; kingdom Viridiplantae; phylum Streptophyta; class Magnoliopsida; order Malpighiales; family Hypericaceae; genus Hypericum; species Hypericum perforatum. The sequence goes on from SOPF01028743.1 coordinate 74,897, forward strand.
ATCGCCTTCAGCTTCGTACGCAAAGCCATTGTCAATTATCTGCAACCAGACAATGCCATCAGATTCCAGACTAAAAACACGAACATTACTCTGGACGATGTCAACCCGAGCCAGACAATGTCAGTGAGTAACTGAGCTATGAAGTTCGAAGTAGAAATTTTACTTTGGATTTAAAACAAAAAAAGAAGAACCTTTGTGATCAGCCTCTTGATCTGTTCCATGTGCTCGGTCACCCGAGGCTCCACAGTAGGCCTCAGGCACTGCAGACTGTCCATGTCAACAAGGTACTCGTCACAGTATCTCCTACTCAAAGATGCTGGATCTTCCCCAATTTCATTCGCCCGCCTTATGATCTGCACAAGCCGGAATTAAAGCATCAGTCGCTAAGCAAAATTGAAATTAAAACGAATCAAACCAAATAGACAGACTAAATCAGTAAAAGCCCCCTAACCTTGTCGTCGACGTCGGTGAAATTGCGGACGTAGGTGACGTCATTTTCCAAGTACTTCAAGTACCTGAAAATGCAAAAACGCAATTCATCTTCCATCGTCTTAAAAGATCGATTCAACGATAAATAAAACCCGGTCCGAGAGAGAGAGAGAGAGGGAGACCGGAAGAGGATGTCGAAGGAGACGGCGGCGCGGGCGTGGCCGAGGTGGCTGAGGTCGTAGGCGGTTATACCGCAGACGTAGATTCCGACCTTCCCGGGCTCCCTTGGGACGAAAGTCTCCGCCTTCCTCGTCATCGAATTGTAGAGCTTCAGCTCCCTCTTCTCCGCCATCCCTCTCTTCTCTCCTCTCTTTTCCTTTTGGGGTTTGGGATTGGGGATTTACGTTGCTTACCCTGGTGGAGCTTGAAACCTTGATTATTAATAATTTAATATTACCTGGTCACTTTTGGCGAGATAACTAATGTTTTATTTTTGTTTTTAGATGTTTCTTTTCATTTTAATATACATTTTTTTATTTATGTAACTGAGCCTAACGTTAGGCTTTTACACATTTAAGTTTTGTTTTCTATTCATATAAGATTTTTTTCATTTTTGAAAAGAATAAAGTATACATCATCAATTTGAAATAAGGTACTATCAGTATTCTACTCTACTCATCACCGTCTCTAACACAAGGTATGTTTTCTCCTTAAAAAATCACCGTCTCTAACACAAGGTATGTTTTCTCCTTAAAAATTACTATATGCTCCAATTAATGAACTTATTTCATTTTCTGCAGTCCTAGCCATAAATTCGAAGTCTGGTTATTTTCATTGGCGGAACAGACAATATTATACAAAAACCAATAGCTAAGGGCAAAACCAAGAATGTGGAATTCCACCTTTCTAGTGGATAACTACAATCCTGAGAAAGAAACTCGAATTTCTTATGTACACACGCAAAACCATTGAATTATTACCTTTATACACTCATTATTACCATTTCTTATTGTACACTCATTGGCACGTTATTTGCATGCAAAGACCATTCCAAATTATTACCTTTACACAGATCCTCCACTGATAATAATAAACTATGATACTACATGTTCAAACGATCTGTGCGTCACCATCTAATGCCGCCGGGCAAAGAACATGTCAAGCTCTGATGTGTCATCCCGATTTGATCAGAAGAAGAAGGAACCGCTGGTTGGATTCTTCGTCCAGCAGAACTTTGCACAAATCAAGGATGACATCAAGACCATCAACTATCTTCCTATCAAAGCTAGAACTCCCAGACTACGCCAAGAAATGTTCAACTTCCTCCCGGAGGATGTTGTAATCTTGAGCTCATGCAATGGGCTTATTTGTTGCCGAACTTGCTGCCCGGAATCTAATCCATTCTTTTATGTCTGCAACCTTCTAACCAAGGATTAGATCAGGATTCCATGGATTCATCATGATCATAGAATGAGTGACAATGTTGCCCTAGCATATGATCCTTCGACGTACATCACAGAGAGCTCCACCAAATTCAAAGTGGTCAAACTGGAGCAAGTTGTGGAAAGATGAGAAAATTCCGTGTTCGTTTGACATATTTTGTTCAGAGACAAGTAAGTGGAAGACCGCAAAAAAGATGTACTCGAGCAAGAACAATTTAGTTGACGATAAGAAGAATAATGTCATTCTCATCAAATTGATCTTATAGTGGCTCGCCGTAAGTCGCCGAATCCTGGCTTTTGAAGTAGAGAATGAATGGCCAAGCTAGATCACAATCCCATTTCAAGATTCGTTATTCATCACAGCGAATGATGTGTGCATTGGTGAATCCAACGGCAAACTTCACTGCATAAGGGTTGGCTGGTGCACTAGGGTCATTGGGAAAGAATTGCAACTATATTCCCTTGAAGATTACTTTAAGCTAAAGTGGTCTTACGACTCATATTTTATACTGTCTAACTTAAGGGAGATGAAACATAAAGACCTGGTTCGTTTAACGCGTATGGCTCCGATGGCGTTCAGGGACAGGGTCTTGTTGATAAGATTATCAAAAGACATCTGTTTGTATCACTTTGAAGCCGAAGACATCAGGGAGGAGGAAGTGTGTCCCGTTTCGCAACTCGGATGCGAATCTTCTATGAATTTCACTGTCCTGCCCTGTTCCATGAGCCTAGCCCGAGTTGCGAAATTCATAGAAGATGAGAACAGTGAAATTCATAGAAGATTTGCACTCGAGTTGCGAAACGGGACATACTTCCTCCTCCCTGACGTCTTCGGCTTCAAAGTCATACAAACAGATGTCTTTTGATAACCTCATCAACAAGACCCCGTCCCTGAACGCTAACGGAGCCATACGCGTTAAACGAACTAGGTCGTCATGTTCCATCTCCCTTAACAGTAAAAAATATGAGTCGTACGACCATTTTAGCTTAAAGTAATCTTCAAGGGAATATAGTTGCAATTCTTTCCCAGTGACCCTTGTGCAGAGGCCAACCCTTATGCAGTGAACCTTGTCGTTGGATTCACCAATGCACACATCAGTCGTTGTGATGAATAGCGAATCTTGAAATGGGATTGTGATCCAGCTTGGCCGTTCATTCTCTACTTCAAAAGCCAGGATTTGGCGACTTACGGTGAGCCAGTATAAGATATCATTTGATGAGAATGTCACTATTCTTCTTATCGTCGCTTAAATTGTCCTTGCTCAAGTAAATCTTCTTTACGGTCTTCCATTTACTTGTCTCTGAACAAAATATGTCAAACGGACACAAAATTTACTCATCTTTCCACAACTTGCTCCAGTTTGACCACTTTGAATTTGGTGGAGCTCTCTGTGATGTACGTCAAAGGATCATATGCCAGGGCAACATTACCACTTATTCTATGATCATAATAAATTCATGGAATCCTGATCTAATCCTTGGTCAGGAGATTGCAGACATAGAGGAATGGATTAGATTCCGGGCAGCAAGTTCGACAACAAATAAGCCCATTGCATGAGCTCAAGATTACAACATCCTCCGAGAGGAAGTTGAACATTTCTTGGCGTAGTCTGAGAGTTCTAGCTTTGATAGGAAGATAGTTGATGATCTTGATGTCATCCTTGATTTGTGCAAAGTTCTGCTGAATGAAGAATCCAGCCAGCGGTTACTTCTTCTTTGATTTGATTCTGATCAAATCGGGATGACATATCAGAACTTGACATATTTTCGAAACAAACTTCAGAACAAGTATATCCTTTGTGTGCATTGTTGGCAGCACTTGAAGCAAATAGCCTTTTAATTCACCACCGATGGCAGTGTCCCACATTTTCTGTCACATAAAAGAGAGAAAATGTTTTAAAAGTCACCACCAAATCTTATCTAGACTAATGCAGCAATGGCAATCTGGAAACTGCTAATATGAAAGAACCAAGAACAAGCTTCATAGCTTGTTAAGTTCATCACACCACCAAATGTTAACACAGGGGATTAGTAATATCCCTACGCGAAAGTTTATATTTTTTTTTTCACTTAACAAATATAAGTTCTATCTTTTTTTTAGCATATTCACATTAGATTAAAGTTTATATTTCATTATAGCAATGGGTCAAGGTTAACCAATAACAAGGTTCTTATATAAGGCACAAATGATATATCAATGTCTTTACTATTTTTATATAGAAAATTTAGCTTTTGACTGAATCTCCAATGGAATTCATAAAATTAGTTCGAAGAATTACTTGTTGACTTATAACTAAATAAAACTCAAATTTGTAACTTAGTAGTTCTTGATCAGTATTCTAATAAAAAATAGAAAAGAAGAGTTAGAGATCAAATTTTAGAGAAAGTTTCATAAAAAAAAAAAAAGAAAAGAAAAAGAGAGTTAGAGATAAGTAGGATAAAAGTTTTCATCAATAAAGAAAAGAAAAGAAAATAAGAGTTATAATTCAAGTAGGACTAGAAGTGTTATATAATGCAAGTTCATGAATCAAGAAGATAAAAATTGAAGAGCAATTATGAGTATTTTAGGTCAAAACTTGGGTGTAAAAAGTAATATTTATGTTGATCTCATACTAAATATATATTTGGTAAAACACCTGATAACTAATTTCTATCTGTGAACAACATCAGCACCAATTGCAATCCAAAGAGTAATCATCTCCAAAAAAAATTTACCATCGTTAACTACAGCAGTAACTTTGCATTTCCACTAAGCATTCTAGCCCAACAACAATACCTGAAGTTATTCTACTGAATCCAAAACAGTAGAAATTTCTCAAACCAACATTCACAAGTCTATTCACTCCAATTGTTTATATTTTTGGAGTTCATATTTCAGAAATTGCTTACCACTCCCTGAGTTTCGTCAACCTTGGACTGCTCACCTGCCAAAGAAAGATAAATTTCCATTTACAAAAACACGGATATAAATTACTGATGTTTCAAGGTAATGAAAAGAATTATCGCGAAAGATTGCATGTCATGATTCTCTCAGATTTCCTCTGCTGCTAGCAGGGAAACTTAAAAATAACTTGAAAAGGTATCAAAACAGAATCATGTTGTAGAGATATGATGCTACAAGAAAAGATAACAACTCATCCTTCAAAAAATATATAACCAACTACGTAAAACAAACACGTCAGTGTGTGATGTTAGAACAGCAGCAGCGCCAAGATACTGAAGTTCGTTGTCTATTTGCTTCTATTACGAGCACCAAAAGTGATATTTGGACTAAATACCTCCTTCATCTGGCAGATCAGAGGTCCACAAAGTGAGATTATCCCTGAGAAGCTGCATGATAAGTTTGTTGTCCTTGTAAGATTCCTCATTAAGGCTATCGAGCTCTGCTATAGCTTCATCAAAAGCTTGTTTGGCAAGATGGCAGGCACTGTATTGAAGAACACACGTCACATTAGAAGAGCTTTGCATTTCTCGGTCCACGTGAACATTTACAGGTATCCTCAGTCCAGGAAAGGAATGGAAGGAAAATGGGGACAGACCTTTCGGGGGAGTTCAAAATCTCATAGTAGAAGACAGAGAAGTTGAGCGCCAACCCGAGTCTGATAGGATGAGTAGGAGGCAGATCAGATGATGCAGTAGCAGTAGCAGCCTGTGTCACAGGAAACCAATCTTCAGTTGCAAACGATAACAAACAAAAATAAGTTGCAATGAGAGACCGGAAACCTCATAAGCCTTGAGGGAGAGATCTGCTGCTTCTTTGCGATCCTCGGCCAATTTAAACTCGGCCAAGTACTGGAAATAGTCTCCTTTCCTGACCCATGTAATATTACGCACAATCAGAAACGAGAGAGAACGCCCAAATAAACGGATAAAGACCTTCGAAAAGCATCATACATCTTGTAGTAAAAAACTTTTGATTCCCCGGAGGAAGATGACGGGAGTAGATGCTGATCAATAACCGAGAGAATGTCATTGCAAATCTTGGCAAGCTCGTCTTCGACACGATGCCTGTACTCCTTAATCGTCTTGACGTGCGAATCGTTCCACTCGGCCTCTTCCTTCTGCTCAATGGAGGATAAGATCCTCCACGACGCTCTCCGGCTCCCGATCACATTCTTGTACCCGACGGAGACCAAGTTCCGCTCCACTGTCAGCTCGACGTCCAACTTGGCAACTGCCTTCATCGCCTCCACCATCTCTGCTCAAATAACCGCCAAACTTTGCATTACTAACAAACTAAAAGCATCTAAAACGAAAATCCACCGCAAAATTAATTCAATAAACACACGAATAAAAACCTAGGAAATAATTTCAAGAACTGAAAAAATAATAGGTCGAAACGGAAAAGGAAAAAAGAAATTGTACCGTCGTATCGTTCGGCTTGCTCGGCGAGCCTGGCCAAGTAGACTTGTTGCTCCCTTTCTTTCTCCATTTTTTTTTTATAAAAAAAAAATTCCTTTCTTCTTTTGTTTCGGTGTTTGTTGCTTCTTCTCTAGTAGAAGTGAGGGTGGTTTTGCCTTGTGCGGGAGATTTTTCTTTTGGGGGAGGGAGCGGTTTTGTAGTTTCGGGGTGGTTGAGCCGTTGGATTCGGAAACGATCGGACGGCTGTAAAATGGGGCGGTGGGGTGGCTGTTCCCGTCACATAGCGTTCTTCCGCGGGATGACATAAGTAGTTAATCGTCACCCATCTCCCGACAGCACGAGGTTCCAAATCTCCTTCCTTCTTCATCATCGCATACCTGCGGAACTTCTCAACGAAAACTACCTGAGGATCCTTATCAACCAACTCCCCGGTCTCATCATACGCGTCTTTCAAAAACACAGCCCAATTCATCTCGGTGCCGGCAAGATAAAAAGTACGGGGCTGCCTCTTGAGCATATCATAGGTCTGCTTGGTCAAACAAAACTCCTCCCTGAACTCCACAATGTGGTGAATGGACGCTCGCTTCTCCAACGTCAAGCTCAAGAACTCGTGCAAGACCCCGACCCTGAACTTCTCGGCTTCCACGCTCCACACATCGAGCTCTCCCCCTCCTCCATCCCGATAAGGCGACACCAACGGAAGGGTGCTCAGCAGATTCAACCTCCTCACATCGTCAACATCCAGCCCCAATTTCCTCACGTGCTTAACAGGGAACCGGAAAGCCCTCTTCGCTTTCTCCTCGTCGAGGACAAACAACCGCTCCAGCTCGCTCACGGCCAGGGCCGGGTCCCACGACGCCAGCTCCAGCACCCTCCTCCCGTCCCCGTCCACCGCAACCCTAAAGAAATCCGGGTACTTCAAAACCCGATCCCTAAAGTCGTCCGGAAGGCCGAACAAGAGCCTGCAATGGTGCAGCTTGTTCAACGCGATCCGCCTCTCCTTGGACATCATCAGCAGAGCTTCCTCACCCTGGTGACCCGATCGGCCTCCATCGAGTCAGCCAACCCCCGCTCCTCGTCTAGGAGGCGGTCCATGAGGGGGGAGAACCCGAGCCAGACCTTGTCTTCTTCATCCCGGCGGGTGGCGAGGAGGAGGGGGTGGCGGGCGAGGAAGCGGCGGATGAAGAGGTGGAGAAGTGAGAAGGGTGGTGGATTGGACCGGTTTGGTTCGTGGGGAGTCCGGGTTGGTCCGCTTCTTACGGAACTTTTTGGGAAGTTTGGTGACGAGGAAGGAGGATGAGGAGGTGGAGAAGTGAGAAGGGTGGTGGGAGTTAGGGATTAGGGTTTCGAGAAGGTGAAACAGTCGCCACCCCATTATCTCAACATAGCTACGGCGCCATACCATCATAAGGTAAAGAAGAAAAAAAAATTCCACCAATTTAAGAAATAAGGTAAAGAAGGGACTCCGCGAGATAGAATCTTTTTTAGGACTGCGAGATAGAATCTTAAAAGTTAAAACAGTCGATTTTTGTCTCCTCTTTCTCTCTTTTTTTTTGTCGGATCTTCTTTCTATTTTTTCAAAAAAAAATTTATAAATTTTAAATTTAGTTTATTGAACTTAAACTTTTAGGCTTTGTTATCTTTTAAAATATATTCAAAATTTCGTCCCATCAAAGTGGAATAAGAAAATCAAATGTTAAAAATTTTGAATTTACTTAAAAATATTTTTGTTCAAAGTTCACAAACATAAAAATACTAACCGACGATATTTTTTTTTCAAAGTTTACAAACATAAAAATACAAACCGAAGATATGAAAGTTTTTCTATTGTTGTTAAAGGTCACAAACATAAAAATATAGACTGAAGATGCAAGAGTTTTTTTTAATTTAATCAAAAAAATTGAATTCGAACAATTGATTACTTACACATATCAAATAATTGTTAAAAAAAATTATAACTTCTAATAATTTTATTGGATTCAAGTATAAATTAATTGGTTCATTAAAATGTTGGTAATTTGAGAAAATTTGTAAAAACATAGGATCCGGTAGGGAAAGATTTGATCTATCCAATTAATGAGGTAGACACAGTTTCAGTCTAATATAAGTACAACCAAGTAGGTAGAACCGTAGAAGACTTGCTTATTCTATAATCTTCACAATCTTAATCATGTGGTATTCTAGTTGTGATTTGATTAACATATTGATGATGATGGTAAATAATAAACAATAACAAAAATGAGAATGTGAATATGAATCTAAAACTATACTCCTTCCTTACTTTAGCTCTGGCGATATTCCGCTTTTGAGTAATTTACATGGATGGCGACTGTGATAGCCTTACGGCTTCACAGCATCTGTATATGTTGCACCCTTTTCCTTCTGTTTTCCGGACTGCTTGCTTCGCTTCCCGCTTTATCGGAAACTCGGCGATCAGCTTGCTTGTCGCTTGAACAACGGCTTTTGACAGACGAGGAGTCTCTCCTCGCTGTCACTTTCGATCTCTACAACGCGTGCTTCCCACTTCAGCCGAGCAGTTAGAGCTCTGGCTGACTCGATGAGTGAAACCGTGTCACGCAGGATCACCCAACCCTGCACCAACCACACATTAGTACAAATTGAGTTACCACTCATGCCAAGATGAAAGTGCATATTACTAGCTACGAATTCAGCCATTACCGAACTCCTAACGTTCCACAACTCCAGACGGAATTTACAAAGCTAGCGTCTCGTACAATTTAACCAAACATATGCGAGTACAAATCAGAACAGCGGGCAGATAGGTAGTGAATTGCCTACCTCCGGGCGAAGTAGTCTATCAATCTCGACAAATAGCTCCAACGTGCTGCACCTCCGCTGCTGACCAGCTTTGAGGGTCAAAAGTCCTTCACCGTGCACTAAATCATATGTTCTAGGGTATGATGGGAATGCTTCACACCTAAATAAGAATACTGTGACAATCAAAAACTGGTAAAATGGGAAAGCAAGAAGACCGGCATAAAATCAAAATAGCCACAGCAAGTAAGAAGATTGAAAGAAGTACCAGTCGTGCAATACACCGACAAAGCCCCTGTCAAGTATCATAGGAAGATAGTTGGGTCCACCAGTTGGTACTACGTTCATGACCCAAACGGACTTCCCGGCCTCCAAAAGTGCAGAATTGAAACCACCAAAATGAGAATTCATGTCAAGAACATTTCTTAGCATGTTGAAAGGTGGAGACGGGTCCTCTTCACCAGGCCTTTTCGGATGATCGGAGAATATCAACGGTGACATGAGTGACCAATAGTTTCTTACTGAACCTGTCCAGCTTACAGCATCTTCTGTGATTTCTTCCGAATGCAAACCTGATATAAAAAAAGGCAAACAGAACGTGAAGATCATGCAGAAACAACAGTTTCTCGTATGATGAATTCTAGCGCAACAGACGTGATCACGGGAGTAAGAAATAATTACCATATAGTGCAAGCTCGGTGTTATTCAAGTAAGACCGGGAAGGCCAGAATCTCCTCCGTTCTATTGGAATCCATCGACGACTTTGAGTTCCTGCTATGCATGCTTGAAGCGGTTGATAATAGGAAGATTCAACATCCTGTACTTTGCTGCAGAGAGGAGGGCCCGAACCAGTCCTAGAAGCACAAACCACATTAAACAAAAATCAGAACCATCAACCATCATTCTACTAAACCAAGTAAACTGAGAAAGAATGCCTATATTGTGGACAATATATGGGAACAAAAAACTAATTATCTCACCCATGACTTTACCTGGAACTGTAACAACTCTTTTTACTAGTCTTTTTCCACACAATTGTTTGGTCTTGCTGTGACAACGGTTCCCAACACAAACTCTTTGCGAGGCCCCGGATGTCGTTCCACCTCTTCTGGGTTTCTTTGTTGCGCGCATTGGTTAGAGGAGATGTCCAAACGAAGTAACCCCCGGGTCTTAAAACCCTATCAGCTTCAACCAGGAATATACCATCTGCAAGTAGTTGGTGATATCAGGATCAGCCCATTTCTGGTCCATTCATTGCAAGCACGATATTGACAGTGGTCTGAACCTTTAAATGAAAAGCAAAGAGTCGGTACCTTTTTGGTCCCAATCAATCCCGCATCCCGCACAATGCAACATGTCAAAGGATAGAGAAGGATACGGTAACTTTTTCGAATTGAAAGAGCCAATCATTGCTGGTAGACCTCTCTCAAGGGTGAGCTGAATTTGGCTGCCAGAGGCCTCGTAGTTAGCGATGCACATTGTCATCAGCTGGCTGGAGGAAAGATGTGCTCCAAAGCTACCATAACCACATCCTATATCCAAAATGGTTCGTACCTAATACAGGAACGCAAACAATTGAACGACTCATTATTAATATCTCCCACAGAGAATCCAATATTTCAAAATAGATGTGGCAAGTACATAAGATGCTGAAATCCAACACTAAAAGCACGCAACTGGAGCTTACGCGAGATCTTTACATCCACACAGCTAGATATCTCAGAGAACTGAGACAAATTCATGAAGGAGGTAAATCATTCTATTACACGAGATAAAGCCAAGTCGTGTCTTGAATTCCAGAGACAAAAACAGAGGAAGTTGAGAAAAGAGAAGAAACAAAGAGAGATCAACATACCCCGGCTTGAATCAAGTAAGATTCATTTCGTAGACCAATCATTTCAGCAATTTGGTGGGAGTAATCTTCAACGCCATCAAACATCAGGGAGGCTGAACGGAATGCAATCTGATCATTGTCCAGCATCATCATCCTGGAATCAGGTGACAAACGATAAGCATATCACGAGAAAAATGAAACCACTGTCTAGAGACAAAAGTCTAAAAGCTACCTTTTGGTAAAACTCCCAGAGGAAAGTACTTCCTCGGCATTGATTTTGACATTGGATAACCAAATGACATCTCTACCCGTTGGCCACCTAAGAGGGACTTTATAATTCACTGGTGTAGGTACCAAGCAACTTTGCCTTGAAGAAGGGCCACAATAACGATCCTGCTCACTACCATCCGAATGACCCAAAGCAAGGTTCTCTGATACGTTGAAGCAAGGAACGTAGTTTTCGGAGTCCTTTGAACAAAAGTCCAATTCTTTTGACCGAGATGAGCCAAGTGACAGCTCGCCTATATCCCACAGATCAGAGACAAGTTGTTCCTGAAGCCTCCTATAATTATGTATAATTTGACCTCTTGCTGATGTTGATATTGACATAGTCCACCAAAGCGACCCCGTAATGGCAAGAAAAGCAATCGCAAATAAGCTGAAACGCAAAAGTAGCAATACCAGCTTATGCCGGCTCCTTGGAGTACCAAGACCGAACGAGTCGGATGGAAAGCCATTCTCGGTGCTTCCAAATTTCGATGGAGAACTGCTATTGCTATCCGAAATCAACTCCCGGAAAGGGAGCCTCATAGACGGAACAATTTGGTCAGAAAAATTATCTACTTTATCTTTCATTTGTGAGTCCCACAAATCATGATTCTGATCATAGATCCGCGTCCCCGATATGCCTCTGTAGAGAGGCTTTGACATCTTCGAACCTGCAAAATCCGTGGCTATGTATGGTTAGCAACACAGTAAACATATAACAGCACCAATTTCTCAACAGCGTAACAGAAACAGAAACTTAAGCTACGGAAATGGTTGAAAGTTATTGGCTATTATCGAACCAAAAGCAACACAAAAGGGGAAAAGGGTCAGGCCACCGAAGCAGACACATTCCTAAAAGAACAAATATAGAAACCAATAAAGCGAGGCTCATTCCAGTGAAAATTTCCGAATCCCAAATCCACCACAAACAAAAACATTAAGTAATTTGCTTCCTCGGATCAAAAAATGGAAACCAATAGCTTAAAAAAAACACTACCTTGAAGATGGGTCCTAGTGAAAACACCGAAGTGAAGTGATATCAAAGAGCCAAAAAGTAAGAATCTTGAGACTCTTAGCAACTGGCAACTGCTAAATCCTCAACTGGGTTCTGTTCTAAACCCCAAAAAAACAGCTATTTCCTCCAAATTGCTTCACTTCTCTCTCCCTATCTCTCCCTATCTCTCCAAGCTCCCAGCTTTTTTCGGATAGAGAAGGAATGAAGAGATACAGAGAAAGATTTTGCGTTTATCGATCCAATCACGACAAGGGTCCCGTGAAAACTGAAAGCTATTGTCTTTATATTTAACTAACTACTGTTTCCTATCTCAAAGATTTGAACGATGCCCATGAATGAAAAAGGGTATTGTATATAAATAAATAAATAAGGCTCTGTTCTTGTACAGCGTGGAGTGGAAAGTAATGGGAATTTACTGTGGAGATGTGTAGATCTGCGTCTCGTCTCTATGCGTGGAATACGGTAGAGAGAGAGAGAGAGAGAGAGACATTTTATTAATTTTAGTTTTTGAAGACATTAGTTTAGAAAATGGAAGCAACGAATTAGCGAATAAATTATAGTACGTACTACGTAATAGTATTAGATTTTGCTTTGTGTTGGGAGATCATGTTTGGACTTGCGCCGGAATTGCCGGACACTAGCCACCTTGTTTATACGACATATTATTATTATTTATTTCTCAAGGTTCATGCATTGCATTTATTTATTTATTCCATGAGCTATATAATAAACTTATTGGTTGCAACATTTTAAGGAAATAATTATATACATGTTTTTTATTTATTCCATGAGCTATAATAAACTTATTAGTTGCAACATTTTAAGGAAATAATTATACACATGTTTTTGTAATTGATTCAATCCACAAATGTTGTCATATTTTTCTTTTTTTAGAATTTCTTATATTACACGCATAATGTTTAATTTGAAAATATCACGCTGACAAATTGCTAATATGTTACATAATTATTTTGTCAATGTAAAAAATTTATATAATAATTATTGAGCTATCCTTTTGAGGGGTTTTTTTTTTGTTGCAACCTTTTTGAGGGTTAGCTAATAGTGGGTGATTTTAACTTTACAAAACTTTCCCTTTTTATAATAAAACTCGACTATTTTGTAAATCCACAACAAGAAATGCAAAGCGTCCCGAATTCATGTAACAAATTCTATTTCAATTTCAAATAGACTGAGTAATGGGAAAAATTACAATACTTATTTTATATGTATAGAAAATTATTAGTATCAATAGTTTGTATTTTTTTTCATAATTTATCCGCAATAATGTAGAATATTTGACTTCAACATAACCAGATAATCTTCAAGGGAAATATTGAAGTCAAGAGTTTCATACTATCCTATAACGAGTAAATGAATGATTAAGTCGCCTATTTATTTCATAAAAGTCAAGACATTATTTTGTATATTGTACATTTCTTGTTTATATTATTTAATTTTTGGTTTATCAAACTTGACTAATTCTATAATTCAAATTTAAAAAAGACATTTTTTTTGAAAAATGAAAAATTATTAAATTTCTCTATATCGAATCTCTTGTAGAATTAAAAGAGTCTTTTTGTCCGTTTTTCACATTTTATGTAACGAGGAGCTTCGGATCAAAATGAAATCGTAATCACGAGTTATCAACGGTGTTTTAAAAGTACTAATTTACTTTTAAAGGACTTGAAATTTAATCATTTTGTCTAAAAATAGTAAAATTATATAATTCAATTTCTCTATGTTAAATTTATTTAAAATATTAACATTTCAACTTTATCAGTTAATATGAGAATTACCAAAAAATTAATTAATAACGAAATACAAAGTTTCCTTTATATCGGGGGAAGGAACGTACTATATTAACCATAATTATAAAAAGAGAAGTACGTATTTTACACTATTCAAGGAAATATCAGCTATAAAAGTTATATTGTTATTTATTTGTAAGGAATTCCATCCTGTTTTTAATTTTGATGTGTTCTCACTTCTCCGTAACTTTGCAAAATAGGTTTAATTTACGATTTATGTGTGGGGTCATGGACGATGGCTCACATGCGACGAGCCCAGAGCCCGCCAATTTTTTGCATAAAGAAAAAGTCAAAAAAGGGACAAAATTATATTCCCGGGTTTGGATTGGAAGACTGCTATGTGGGCCCCACTATAACGCGTTCCGTTATGTCGGTGGACCGAACAGGTGACATGTCGGCTTCTGGGCACAGCAGTTCCACCTGAGCTTGGCCGCACCCGATTAAGTTGGTTGAATTTTACAGTTTGGCGGATTGATATTTTTAAGTTTGAACACATTAAGTAGGTCCTTGATTCCTTGTGGTATCAGAAAATTTCACCCAAATTTGGATAAGTTGACCAAATTTCACGTAATCGAAAAAGTATATCATGTGGACATTTTATGTGTTTCTCTTCTTGCTGAATTGACTAAGTGAAAAATATACAAAATTAATTCTAAGTTAATTTGTATGTTTTTAAAAAGTCGGTTCGCCATCTTCCACCTCTCAATGAAATTACGTCCTCTCTCGATCTCTGGCCTCTTCCTCGGATTAAGACTCTTCCTACGGAATATAACAGAAACCAAAATTAGAAGAGTGAGGTGGTTGACAAAAGGAACCGGCCCCAACTCGATTGTTTCAAACCCGCAATATTCTTTTCCTATACCGTTTCTTTATTTTCTCATAAACCAGCCCCCAACTCACTGTGACCCAAGTATTATTTCACCAATATAATCTAAATTGCAAGCTCTATTGTTATTCTCAAGTCTCCCGCCCTTTCGATTTCGAAGAAATCTATTGGATTAGGGCGAGAGACAAAGTAGTTTTCAATGTGAGAGGGAATTGACTGTTGGGGAGATGGATTATGATGGTTTTTTAAAAATTATTATATGTATTCTAGAGTCAGGAAAATTTTAAATTAGACTATTTTTATGTCGTAATAATTTATACTTTATAATAAATTAATGTTAAATTGGTCTCTGATTTTTGTATAATTAATAATTATAATTAATAAATATATATTACATGTTAGACTAATTCAAATAATATTTATGACACCAATTTGTGATAAACTTGATTATTTGTTAGATGTTATATTATTATTCATCTTTCTTAAAACAATTCTTGTTATTATCTATTGTTGTAAAAAATATATGATCAAGTGTATACCAAAGTCAAGACCTAAGAATATTGACAAATTATTTTTTTTCTATTTACGTATTCATTGTTAAAAAAATTTAATTTAAATATTTTAGAAAAAATAAAAATCTGTCTTATGCTATAATCTCTTAAAATGATTTATCTTAGGTCCCAATCATATAACTTTCAAGGGATTTTACTATATTGTAAAAAAAATATTTCTTTGGATTATGAAATTTTTGTCAATTAAAATATCAATTAATTATGATCTATCAATAAATGTTACTTGTGTTTATTATTTTAATCAATTGTATAGCATTTGTTTATGTGAACTTGATGCTTATTATGTGCGTGTCAATCTGTCTAATTTTATTTTTTTTATTTTAGGTCGAGAAATAATCATTAAGAAAAAATATGGGTCGCTCTTTTTCCATAAAACCACAAGATTAGACCTCTTGAATAGAATAAATAATATTAACTAATTTATAAATTAACATAACGATCTTCGTAAATATATTATTCTATTAATTTTTAAATTAATAATAGTTTGGCAGAGAGCCAAATTATTAATTTTGATAATATTTTTTATAATTGTCGTCGATAATTTATTGATGGTTCTCCGATACGGGTTTCTTTTTTTCTGTGTTTTCACTGCTAGCAAACTTGGATTTAAAATCTCAATGTACGTGAAAAATTTATGCGGAATTTCTAAGGCAGAGATTCACGAGATACCTTTACCCCAAAAAAAGAGTTTCACGAGATGGGATTTTCTTGTCTTGCAAAAGAGCATCCGGAGAATTTTAAGAAAATAGATGGTAACCACGTGGCGTACGTGGGTCCAAATTCCTATCACGAGAAATATTATTGTACTTGCAAGTCATGAGAGAGGTCGAATTATTCTTATTATTATCTCGGGAAACATGCTTGAAATTCATGTCAAAATCTTCATTTAGCAGAGGTATAAGAAAATTTCTTTAAAAAATAGTGTATTACTACCACATCTTAATCTGTTGGATAAGGCCCAAACCTCTTACCAAAGCAAGAGGTGTGTATGC
>SOPF01028743.1:91618-118689 GCA_012979155.1 Hypericum perforatum
GTGTTTTTGATGTTGAATGTTGATTTAGCTCGATGATTTGTGTTAATTATCGCGTTAATCATGTTTAAAAATGATCTCAGATTGTTTTTGGGGTTTTTTGCAAACTGTTTTTGTAAATTAAGCACCAAATTGGATATTTGTTGTCCGTTGGGCCGATTTGCATTTTTCGCGCAAAGTTTAGTGACCAAATTGTAATTTGCCTCCCCGATTTTGAAAATCGTTTCCCTGTTTTGAGTCTTTTTCGTCCGATTCATTCGAAACCATTTTCCGGCCGATTCCGGCGAAAGCAAAGCCGGAGACCTGTCCCAATCGACTCTCCTGCGTGTTGTGAACACACTGATACCTGATTTGTCCCTTGACGTCGCCGGAGTGGTGAGTTCTCGCCGTTGGAAGCCTCGGCTCCGACGAGAGGAGAACTCCTCCGCGATGACGACTCGAGCAACTCCGACCACCGAGAGCGGTACTGCCGTGATCGGGAGGTCGAGGCGAGTCGTTTCCGACCAGCGGCGTCGAACGAGTCGCCTTCGTTGAGCCGCTGTCGTAGGGGGCGATTTTAGGGTTTCGGATGGGGAGAAGAAGGAAGAAGAAGGTCGGGGCCGGTTTTTTGTGTTAGGGGCATTTTGGGGATTTCGCGTTTTTTCCGAAAAACCTTTTATACCCTGAGTCGATTTTAAATTGAACCGGTTGGATTTGGCTGGTTTAATGGTTCGATTAAATTAATTTGGTCTGATTCTGATTTTGGGTCAAAATTCGTGATTTGAAATTGAACCGGTCGAATTAGACTGGTTTAATGGTTTGATTCAATTAATTTTGATTTAATTTTGATTTTAAGTCAGAATTAGTTATTTAATACTGATTTTATTAAATTTTAAATTGGTCTTTTTTGACTAAATTTTAATTTAATTAAATCTTATATTATGGTTTAAATTTGTTTTAAATCCTAATTTTGTATTAAATTGATTAAATTAAATTTTAATTTAGTCATTTCAGACTTGATTTTAATTTAATTAAATCTTAAATCTTGAGTCAAATTCGTTTTTGAGTCATAATTTGACGAAATTTTTTTTATTAAATAAATTTGTTTTATTTGAATAAAGTTCAAAATTATTTGAAAATTTAAAATATATGTGATTGTTTTAAATAAATTGAATAATTTTTGGAATGTGTTCCGAAAATTATTTAATATATTCAAGTCATCATGTTGGCAACATTGGAGATTTGGAAATTTGTTTTTCGAATCTTATTTCTTGGGAGATATGTGATCTAACCCGAGAAATAATCTTGCATGTGTTGTCAGATACGATGTCGAATGGCTCGAACCCTCCAGTGGATTTGGCAGCCCTTAGACGGGAGCTGACCCAGAGGAGACTGAGTACTTCGAGAGTCAATGATGACTTGATGGAAATTGCGAACCACATCGTTGCTGTACATAGAGACATGCAGGAAGCAGTATGGCAAGGCGCATATGATCATGGACGGGATTGGATAAGTATGTTTCGTGATTTGCTCTCCACCTTAGATTCGGGTGGCGACTTATCCGATTTATATAATCCACCTGTTTACTCTCATGCTTCTGCTCTATACAAGCTTCTAGAACACCTTGAGACCCGAGGAATACGAAGAGAATTACGTGCACCGAACCCATTGATACTCAGAGATGGTTTTGACGTAAACCGTTATATGAGTCAACAGGCTGTGTACGTTTTTCCAATTGCCCTACGTGTGTGGGTAATTGACTCGATTCCTCGACCAGTAGTAGATCTGGGAGGTCCTCGAGGGCCTCCCAGCCCAGGTCCTGGGGGCCCTTCCAGGTTTGAACCTGGAGAGCCTTCAAGGCCAGCTACTAGGAGGTCTACTTCCCCTGGATCCAGGGAGTCTTCCGGGTTTGTTCTTCGTAGATATCCTATGGAGAACGGACCTGTAGAAGATTCTGAGGAGGATCCTGAAGAGGATCCTGAGGAGGATCCCGAGGAGGATCCCGAGGAGGATCCTGAGGAGGATCCTGAGGGGGATCCCGAGGAAGACCCCGAGGAGGGCGAGGTTGATCAGACCGGTACACCCGGGCATTAGTTTCTGGTGCAGTGATATCATGATGTAGATATTTCTGTTATTTTGTTTTTACTTGTTTTTTAGATAAAAACAATGCGTGATGTAATAAGTTTGTACTTGTTATATTTCTGTAATAAGTTTTGTACTTATTGTATAAATTGTATACTTGTGTTTTTGTATGCGTGTTTACGTACAATTGCACTATGTGAATAAATAAATTGTGTTTATTTTATTCATGTACCACTTGAGTTTACTGTATGTGAACTTTAATACATCGTAGTTAGAGATTAACTCTTGAATGGTAATGGGAAGCACACTAGCAACCCACTTCGATTTCGAGACTAATCAAAGATTACGTGAAATTAAAGTTGTGAGATTATAGTAAACTGTTTCATATTGCCGAAATCAAATTTCTAATATATGCTTATATTTCAAATATTCCCTTTAGACATGACGGTAGCATCTAGAACGATAATTGCTGAGTTGAACCGTGAGCTGAAGCTCAACGGAGACAACTATGATAATTGGAGCATGAAGATTCAATACGTGCTCGAAGAACAAGAGGTTCTCGAGCAGGTTAGAATCATCATGCCCGAACCTGAAACAGGTACAACTGCTCAGCATAGGCGTAACCTTGACGCCTATGCTATTTGGAAAAAGAAGAATTCCACTGCCCGTCTAATTCTTCTAAGCTCCATGATGGATGACATCACAAGGCAATTCCGCGTTTATGAAAACGCGAAAGAGCTTTGGGATGCTCTCAAGGTTAAATTCGGGAAGCTTTCTGTGTCAAAGCTACGTGCTTTGACAATAAGGTTTGACACCTTTAAGAAACGACCTGAAATTACCATGAGAAAACATCTTAGAATGATGTCCAACATGATCAGTGACCTGGCTGAGGCCGGTCATATGCTTAGTGACGAGCAGCAGATTCAAGCTATCATTCGTTCCTTGCCTGCAAGTTGGGAACAAATGAAGATGAATCTTACCCATTCTGATAATCTAGTGACATTTGAGGATGTTGCTAGACATCTTGAGCTAGAAGAAGATCGTCTTCTAGCTACAAGATCTTACCCGGAAGCTAATTTGATTAATTCAAATAGCTCCAAGAGTAAGAAGAAGGGAAAAGGAAAAAGAAAGGGTAAGAATTCTTCTGTTCCAAAAGCGGCTGACCTAGGCGTCAAAGTTGGTAGCTCAGGGTCTAAAAAGAAGAAGGCATTTAACATTTCTAAGGTGAAATGTTATAACTGCCAGAAGAAAGGCCATTTTGCAAAAGATTGCAATATGCCTAAGCAGGTACATTCAAACTCAAATGCGATTGAGATTAATGTATCTTCTTGTACCCTATTTGCTGAATCACATTCTTTATGGGTGATAGATTCGGGAGCAACCGACCATGTAGCTAGAGATCGAAGTTCTTTTGTTGAATTCCGGAGATTGCCAAATGGAGCAAAGACCATTTTTGTTGGCAACAACTCGTCAGTAGAAGTGAAAGGTCTGGGCACCAGCAGTTTACACCTTAGTGGTGGACGTGCTCTCATTCTACATGACGTGTTATATGCTCCGGAAATTCGTAGAAACTTAGTCTCTGTTACTACTTTGATGTCTTTAGGTTTTTCCCTGTTGTTTGGGAATAATATTGTAAAACTGTTTTTGGATGATGTGTATTATGGTAGCGGTTTCAAATCGGAAGGTTTTATTGTATTGGATATTGTCCCATATGATAGTACTTCTTTTGTCGTAAGTTCTAATTCGTCGCAAGACGACATTAAACTGTGGCATTCTAGACTTGGACATGTGGGCCAAGAACGCTTGAATCGTCTAGCTAAGGCTGGGTTGCTAGGAAAGATAGAAAAGTCTATCTTACCTAGATGCATTGCGTGTCTAGAAGGAAAGAGCACTAGAAAACCATTCGGTACTGGAACTAGAGCTAAATTTCCATTAGATTTAATTCACTCAGACATATGTGGCCCAATGAATGTGAGGGCGAGACATGGTGCTTATTATTTCATCACTTTTATTGATGACTATTCGAGATATAGTCTGATATATCTGATTTCTCACAAGTCAGAAGCATTAAATTGCTTCATGACATTCATGAATTTTGTTGAGAATCAAAAAGAAAGAAACATAAAGGCTTTACGAACAGATCGTGGCCGTGAATATCTTTCAGATGATTTTAAAGCACTATGTGTCGAAAAAGGAATTGAACATCAGTTGTCCATTCCTTACACGCCTCAACAGAATGGGGTAGCTGAAAGAAGGAATAGAACCCTTCTTGACATGGTTAGGGCTATGATGGCAGAGGCAAATTTGCCAATATTTTATTATGGAGATGCGCTCCTAACTGCTGCATATGTTCTCAACCGTGTTCCCTCAAAATCTGTTACAACCACACCCTATGAAATGTGGACAAATCGGAAACCCAATTTGTCCTATTTTAAGCCATGGGGATGTGCGTCTTATATCCATTCTACCTCAAGTGCTTTCGGTAAATTAGGACCGAGAGGTAGAAAAAGTATCTTTATAAGGTACCCTGAGGTATCTAAAGGATACGTGTTCATTAGTGAACTGGATAATGGACATGTAACAGAGATTGAGTCACGTAATGTCACTTTTTTGGAGAATGAGTTTCCTAAATTGAAAGAGGTTAGTGATAACCTTGATCTTTATGAAACATTTGAACCAGAGCCTTCTGAATCTAATCTTCCGAGTGGGAGAACTGAGATGGAAGGTAGTGATGTTCCATCTCAACATGATCCGGAAGATGCTCGTCTAAGTCCTGAAAGGCTTATAGTTCCCTATTCCAGTGGGAGTACGGAATTTCCGCCTAGTAGTAGTACGGTTCCCGGATATGATGAGTATATGAGAGATATTTATCAGAATCGAGAATTTCGTAGGTCTGGTAGAACCAGCATACCTCGCCGACGATTTGTTATCGAAGGTGAAGCTAATGCCTCCTTAATATCACTGAAAAAACTTGGTGATTCAGGAGAAGTTCTATTGACCATACTTCAGGATGTAGACGAACCCAGAAATGTTTCTGTTGCTCTGTCATCTCCCCAAAAGAATGATTGGATTAAAGCTATGGAGGAAGAAATGTCTTCCATGACCAAAAATCAGGTTTGGAACCTGGTTGATCTACCTAAAGGACGTAGGGCTATTGGGAATAAGTGGATTCTCAAAGTCAAACGTAACTCAGACGGCAGTGTCGAAAGATACAAAGCTCGTCTAGTTGCACAAGGATTTAAACAACAGGCTGGAATAGACTATGAGGAGACTTTTGCTCCTGTTGTTAGATTCACGTCCATTAGGGTCATTTTGGCTATGGTTGCTAACATGAATCTAGAATTACATCAGATGGATGTTAAGACTGCTTTTCTCCATGGAGAATTGGATGAAGAAATCTATATGATTCAGCCTGAGGGCTACATCCAAAAAGGCTGCGAACAGAAGGTTTGCAAATTGAATAGATCAATTTATGGCCTTAAGCAATCTTCTAGACAGTGGTATATTCGTTTTCATGAAACCATCATAGCAAATGATTTTATCATGATAGATGAAGATCACTGTGTATATGTTAAGCGATCAGGTAAGAAATTTGTCATCATCACTTTGTATGTTGATGACATACTCTTAGCCTCAAATGACATGGAACTGCTTGTCGAAATCAAAACTTGGTTTTCATCCAAATTTGATATGAAAGACATGGGAGAAGCTGATTACATACTCGGAGTTAAGATTTCGAGGAATCGTTCGAAAAGAATAGTGTCTCTTTCACAAGAGACGTATATTCGTAAAGTAGTAGAACGATTTAATTGTAATCGTAGCAATCCCAAGTATGTTCCATTAGTAAAAGGTCATAATTTGAGCAAAGACCAATCTCCAATCACAGGTGAACAGATAAGGAATATGGAAAAGATTCCTTATGCCAATGCAGTTGGATGTCTCATGTACGCGATGTTATGTACGAGACCTGATATTTGCTATGCAGTAAGCATTGCAAGCAGATATCAATCTAACCCTGGTAATGCTCACTGGAAAGCTGTCAAGGGAATTTTGAAGTATTTGAATGCCACTGCAGAATATTCACTTTGCTATCAAGGTAGAGACCTAGAGCTGAAAGGTTACACTGACGCTGATTGGGGTGGTGATATTGATAAGAACAAGTCTACATCCGGTTTTGTTTTTCTGTTGGGAGGGGCTGCCATTTCATGGAGCAGCAAGAAACAGACTTGCATATCCCTCTCAACTATGGAAGCAGAATATGTAGCCTCGGCTCATGCTGCACAGGAAGCGGTATGGCTGAAGAGATTCTTAAATCACCTATCCTTGATCAACTCAGAAGAACCTGTGAATTTATTCTGCGACAACGAAGCGGCTATAGCTTATGCTAAGGACCCTCGTTTCCATAGCAGAGCTAAACATATAGGCATTAAATTTCATTTTGTTAGAAGTTTAGTGAAACACAATGAGTTGTGTATGAAACACATATCTACACAAGATATGGTTGCAGACCCTATGACTAAAGCGTTATCTCGAGAAGTGTTCGAGAAACATGTAAAGTCATTAGGTTTAAGACGGTTTCGTTTATAAATAAAGAATTTTGTTTTTTGGCAATATGAAAATCTTGTATAAACATGTCAGACAGAGAAGTAGCCCACTCACACGGGTGTTTACGTCAGTGGAGTCAAATGTGTTGATTTTTGACTGATATGAGGTAGCTGTTGGACATTTTGACGTGCAATGTCCTACAGCGATAATGCCGTCTTGCTAGAAGAGCAAGATTAGTTATGGGGTGTAATAATGAGTTATTGCATTTGGATCTTCTGTAATCCATATGATAAGTACGAAGTGGAACTTATCATACCTTCTGTCTCAAAGCCTAGAGTTAAGCTGTGGCTATGACTCTAGTATGGTGTTAATTGACATGTGTTCCTTTATAAAGGAATTTACACCATAACATGAAAATGAGTATCTCATGTGCTGTTCGACCACCGGATGGGATGAAAAAAGTTCATTGATTTCACAATCCCTGGTGTGAGACTGCGTTTCGAGAACTGTGGTTCCCGATTTTTGCCCTTAAGATCCTAAACATACTCTGGAAATATGATTCAGTGCTGCTAGCTTAGAAAGTTCATGAAAAGGTTATGACTTATAGATTCGACCTGGCAGAGCTGACTAGAAAAGCAGACTGAATCATTATGGAAAGAATATAGTTAAGGGAGAAGGAACTCTGTGTATCACATTTCGAGATTCGTTGTCCAAGTGCACCAATTGTATTGAAAAGTACAATAGTGGACACGAATAAAATTGTTTGAAATCATAGTGTGAACAATGGAATGTGACATGAGTCCTGGGGTAAAAGCACATTTTTCTTATGCGAGAAGTCGAGATGCTATTATTCACTTAGCCTGTATGACTGTGCTTGTGAATTTAGCTAACATACTCGACATGTGCTGGTCGCACGAAATCCTATAAAGCGTTATCTGTACATTGTTGACTGTGGTCAATAATGAATGTGTGTGGTGTTATTGGACTTTGGGCCAAATAGCATCCATTGTTGATTGCAATCAATAATGTATGAGTGGGAGATTGTTGGATAAGGCCCAAACCTCTTACCAAAGCAAGAGGTGTGTATGCATGGTGGGCCTCTCATGCATGAGGCCCACCTCATGCTTAATTGGGTCGGCCTGAATAGGTATAAAAGGAGGAGCTCAGTGACCAAAATACGATTTTTCCACTCAGAAACACATACAGAGGCAAAATTACTGTTTAGTACGAGTAGTTTAGTCAGATCAACGAATAAGGACATTCGTGAAGAACCAAGCTTTGATCCGCTTCGTTTGTGATCGGGCTTCGTCCAACACCTCGCCAACATCGTTCCGGGGCTTCGCGTACACACGCTACGAGAGGTATACGGTTTTAACTCACCCTAATTAGTTGTTGATTAAGTATGAGTTCATATGCATGTTTTTGGTTAAATATGCGTTTAAAACCTACATAATCATTTTTCAAAAAGATTATAAATCTTCCAAGAATATTTTTTTCATGATTTTTGTTAATAAAAGTTGTACAATTTTTTTTCGTAAAATCTAAAAGAGTGAAATGTAGCTTATGATCTACCATAAAATTGTTACTTAATAAATCTTAATCAGTACCTATACCAAGTTATACTTGTGAATAAATAAATTTTAATTTTTTTGCACTTATAACTAAGGCAATTACTTTTTGAACCATTATTTTTTCAATAAAATTTAGGAGAGAAAAATTGAACAATATAATAAGCATCATAAAATTAGTATTTAATAAAATCATAAGTATTGAGTATATATTGCCATTAGACCAAATTTTCGTTGCTCCTTTTCCAATTTTAGACCCGAATTTAAAATCTCCAGCTAGTTAGGTATAGATCCTACCCATTAATTTGATAAATAGTGTCTCTTGATCAATCATGTGTTGATAATAAATGTTGACTTTGCTGGGCATATGTGTAAAATAGACAATCCAATTATTAAAAGTATTTATTTTGGATAATGATCAATAATTAACTCGAGCAATCATTCGGCTTTATTGCTACTTTATGTTGTGACCGAAGTTTTTATGATGTTTACTAAGAAAGTAGTAAAATAATAATTTTTAAATATATCAAATCAAAATTCCTGTCTACGAATTTTCCTCTTTCATTGGTCTTATATGAGCCGAAAACTTCAACATCATTGACGACACCTACTTCTATTACTGTGGGGATACCGCGTTTTCATATTGTGCATCAATTTGCATAATAATATTCAGAGAATATTAATTACACCTACTTGGCTACTCGACTCAAATAAATTAGCTTACTATTATAATGTGTAAAAATTAATTACGGACGCGTCTAATCTTATGTTTTTTAGACGCAAAGTATTCTTATTTTTTTGACTTATAGAAAATAAATATCCAGAAAGTTTTCTTTAAAAACTATGTGTGGAAGTTATTTTATGGTGTTTTCGACGCGCCTATCAATGTTAAGACATTTTTTGGCTAAAGGTAACATTTATACTAACAAAAAAAAGTATTGAAAGAAAAAAAGGCGATGTCACATAACCTACCATAAAATCTTAGAAATACCTAAATGTTTTTAGTGTTCAGTTTAACCCACAATACTTATAAAGTAAATGATATATGAATAAACATCATCAAACATGATCTATCGCAAATATGAACCGAAGATTGCAGACTTGCATCATGTGCCCTGACGGGAATTTGAACAAGCTATCTTATCTACAATGAAACAGTGTCTCTTATATATTTTCTTAAACGAGTTGTTCTGGCACCATATTTATTTATATAACTTTATAAAAATTCATTAATAACAAAAAATACTTCCAATATTTTCTGTCTTGATTAGTGCATATCCACGTTGGGTTCCTTTCTAGAAGTGGACTTTTTATACGTACCTAGGATGGATGACAAAGCAAATACTGGCAGCATTAACCATTCTCTTCAATAACGTTTGTCGCCATCTCCCTATTTGCTGCAACCTCAGGCCAGCGGATAATGAAAACTACGTATTTGGTTTTTGGTTTTATATTACTTGTTTTTTTTTTTGATGATAGGTTTTATATTCCTTGTTATGGCAGCGAAACCATGCCAGAAATTCGGAGAAAAGTAAACAACCACCTCGTCAGGTAGGTGGAACTATCTAAATATAACTTTAGGAATTTTTCTGGATGGGACATTACATAAAAAAAGGTACATTTTTTATCACCATGATAACATACATGATAGAATCTGGACAAAAATGAAGAGGAAAAACTAAACGTTGGAAAAATTATAAAGCAATGAAATCTTATTAATTATAAACACTAATGTCTTTGTTCTGCTCTCTGCTAAAATTGTCCGTATGAATGGTGTATGTGCCATTGAGGTTCCTTTCTAGAAGTAGACTTTTGTATGAACACCGCGACAGAAGTGCTTATTTTGTAATCTTTGGCATTTGGTAAAACGACGTTTGTCGCTATCATTTACACGAACCCCGGACATGCATAAAACCAACCTCCGTAATTTTTTAAACGTCTACCAACCTCTCTTTACAATTTTTTAACCTCTCTTATTTAAAGTTACAATCTGAGTCATATTTTATACATAATTTATAATAAAAAATTATCAGATCCTATTTTAAAGATAACTCTCTCAATAATATCTTTTACATTTATAAAAATATTTTCAAACTTCATTAGAGATATGTCTCTTAGAAAATATCATTACATCGCTAATCTACAGTGTTAGAAATTCAGAAATTCGTGAATAAGATCATACAAAGAATACGAATAACATGCATAATGTGGTTTGACATAATATATACGTCCACAGAAAAAAAATAAAAATTTGTTTTGATGAAAACGAGTTATAAGATATTACATAACTTTATGTAACATATTTTTCTATGTGAAAAAAAAAATTAGTATAAAAAAACTATTTTGGTCAAATTAAGAATTTGAAACAAAATAAATAAACCGATCTGGGCCGACCTTGTATTTGCAACGGCCTTGACGGCCACCAGCCTACGATACTGGTTGACTTGCGTACCATCTCCACCATCAATTTCACGCCATGCTTAACATGAAGTACATTCTAAGAAAATCTACTCTTTTTGAAGTTTGAAAGCCGGTGGATCTACATATTATTAGCCCATCACCTTCCTATGAGAAAATTATGGCCAGCAATTATAAGCAAACACGTGGACGGGTTAAACACTTCTTCACTCACTTCCAACAACACATGAATTAAAATTCGGAGTCTCCTGGATGTGAGACAAAAGTCAAAATAACACACACCATGAGAGCTCAGCTTTTTCCCACCTCCGAGTTTGCAAACTCGTCCCTTTTTTAAGTACAATTGTAATATCAATTGCGCATTATGATAAAAATTGAACAATAAATTTTGGTCAAATTATAACGTGTCGTTGGGATAAGTTTTTTTCTACAAACTCATCAATTATTTTGATTTGCTTGTCATGCGAAGAATAGAACTTGGTGTATCAGACCGGGTGCAAATTTGAATAAAAAATTATACGTATAAAACATGATAATAGAAACTATAATTTATAAGAGAAAGATATAAGCTACATGTAAGAGCTTATATCGCAGACACAATAGTTACTATAATGTGTGGATATTACAAGGCATACATACGAGATTAATGTCTCTGCTAAATCATTCGCCTCATATTTGTAGCCAATATAAAACAGTTGAATGCATGATAAGAAAATCTATTCCACACAAATTCTTTATTGAAAAATTTGAGACAGATACTACGAAAAAAGGTCCACTTAAATTAAAAAAAAAATAGAAAAGTTATTTTGGGATTCCTTGGGTGCTTGGAACGCTGCGCGGAGGGAAGGTCACGATTTTCTCGCTAAATGACATAATTCCAAATCCCTCATTATTCATCATCTACATATATCAGATTAGCTGCGCCCCGTGTTAGTTTTGGAACCATTACGACTAACTACGAATTATGTATATTTCTGCTTTGCACTAACTAAATTTTTCCCCCAAAATTCTGAGCTATACTCTGTTTGATTGTGAGGATTCACGGGCAAAAAGCCAAGGAAATTATGGCTTGTCTGCTGTATTTATTGTGCCCATTTTCCTTCTTTCTGAAGTTTTTTTGCTAAGGGAAATAGATTTGTGAATAATTAACATTAGATGCATAAACAAAATAATCGGAAAATAACTATGGAAAGCAATACTAAAAGGAAATGGTACCAACGGCAAAAAAGCTACAGCTACATAAACGTCATGGGATAGGAAGTCGGTATTTTGTTTTCCACGCGCTTTAGGGTAATCAGCCATCCATATTATTTTTCCTCCATAAGCTGGAATCAAAATCTCTTATTTAAATTAGAATGCTATTTTTATAATCGTTGATATTTATTCTTAAATGTTGACTTAATAAGTCGCAAGCCGCATTTCTTTGGACCCCATTCTGCTGTCAATGAAGATTCACCGCAAAAGCTGACTTCAAACTCTTGGGCCGTTGTTATGTGTTCTCATGCGTAATGCAATAAATTTTGCAATAAAATTTAGGGTAAATTACATCTGGCCCCATCGACTTTGAAAAAATAGACGATTTCCCCCCTCTACTTTGCAAACTGATTAAAAACTCCTCCTTGTTTGGAGAAATTATACGATTTCCTCCCTCTAGCCGGAACCGGAGCAATCTCCGGCGAGAAGGCACCTGAAATGACAATTATACCCCCCTTTTTTTCCTCCTCCTCCCTCCTCCTTTCCGAAACCCAGGAACTTGAAAACTGGGTTTAGACCAAGCAAAGCGAAACCAAATCAAAATCATAAATACCCCATATAATGACTAACTATATGCAGAACATCAACGACGATTCCCATCTCCTCCACCGATAAACACCCCAGGAACAAACACTTCCTACACCATCTCCTCCACCGATAAACACCCCAGGAACAAACACTTCCTACACCATCTCCTCCACCGATAAACAAAAAGTGAAAACCACTAACCAAAACCAAATCAAAACCCAAAACACATCCAATTCCACTCATAAGACCCCAATTGGGAATCTAAAATTAGTGTTTCAATTTTATATTGATTCTGGAAATAATGGGTTCGACGATCCCCAACGAGGGGAGGAGGTCGAGAATGCGCGCGTTGACAGGGAGGCCCTCGAACGCGACCAAGGCACGCACAGAGCAGACCCCAAGGCACGCATAAATCCAACCATAAAATGCAATTCTAGACCCTACCCAGATGGAATCAGACATGGAAATTGGAATCAGGTTCTCACCCAGATGGAATTCCACACTGGAGCTTGGCCCATGACCGATCCCCGTTGTCGGTGACCGTATCCAGGCAAATCGAACATGACACTGTTGACCCCTCACCAAACGGCTTCCCACCATAGTCCCCTCCTCTACCATCCTTCACAACCACTGTACAGTTCATCTTCATCCTCGTCCCGACGCCATCACTCGCAGCCGTCGGTCGAGGTTATAAATTGCCCGTCTTTCCTTGGGAAACTGTCGGTTGGGTTCGTCTCTCCTCGAGCGAGTTCAGCTCGCCGCCGTCTGGTTTAGCTCATTGGCGTTGAAGGTCGTTGAGGAGATAATCGCGTGAATTTCCCTGTGTTTGTTATTGAATTCGTTTGGGTTTGTTCGTTTGATTTTTTGTTTTATGTGGATGAAGGGCAAAATTGGGATTCTGATGTTTAATCTGATGTGTTTATGGTTCTTAAAACATGTTTAGGCAAGGTTATAAAGTGCATAAATGGATGTTTGATTTGTAATGTTACGATTAGGTTTGAGGATAGTTTCTTGTTCCTCACGATTTTAAGTAAAAATTGTTGATTATTAACTTTTATTGTCAGCCTAGCAATTTCTGTTGATCTTTATGTTAAATTTTAAACTTGAAAGTAATTAGAGGCACGCTCGGTTTGTTTTTGGATGTTTGTTGAGGAGGAGGAGGAGGATGAGAAAAGAGAAGGAAGAAGGAGGAGGAGGAGGATGAGAAAAGAGAAAGAGGAAGGAGGAGAGAGAGTTTTTTTGTTTTTTAGTCTAAGGACATTTTTGTCATTTCTCGTGCCTACTCGCCGGAGATTTGTTCCGGTTCCGGCTAGAGGGAGGAAATCGTATAATTTCTCCAAACTAAGAGGGGTTTTTAATCAGTTTGCAAAGTAGAAGGGAAAAATTGTCTATTTGTTTAAAGTTGAGGGGGCCAGATGTAATTTACCCTAAAATTTATATACTCATTAATGAATCTATTCCAGAAAATAATGAGAACTCATGTACTGAGAGTAAATGGAGCAGAGAGAGAGAGAGCTAGGTATAAGTTATAGGTCCCGGTGAACAATTCCCTAGCATTTTGTATTCCAATGTAGCCCCCACTATTTATGTAGGCAGCCTCTCGTTAAAAAGTTGGGATAATTACTTATTGAACCTAAGAGTATAGTCAAATATATTTTGAGGATCCTATAATTTTCTTACTAATTCCCAAATTCATATAATTTAATTATTATTATATTTTCTAAACTTTCATTGTCATTTTTTTGTTATTTCAAATGATTTTTATATTCGTGCACAAAAGTAAACAAAAAAAATTATATTTTTATTGTTTTTGGTTTTCATTCGGTTAAAGATGAATATTTATTTTTAAAGTCATAAAAAATCATTTCACATGAAAAAAAATTAAAAATAAAGTTAAGAATCATTTGAGTATAATAATAAATAAATTATATAAACTTAAGAATTGATTAAAATTACAAGATTTTGAAAATCTCTATGACTATATTCTTGGGTTAAACATGCAATTATCCCTACAAAGTTTTATACGACTTCCCCGACGAAAAGATACTAGCAAACGAATGAACATATTATACTTTTGAACCCTATTTAGCGCTATTGATTCAGTATTAATTTTTTATCTATAAGATTCGCTAAAAAAAATTAATTCGTGCTCGAGTGAAAATTTGTTTTAACAGTAGATGCATTATTAACTCCAAGAAAATGATTTAAAATCACATCATAGTCGAGCCTTAGAGGTGAGATTAATGGAATATATAAAAACAATAATAATTTTGCGGTTGCCATTTTATATTGAGAATCTAGTATAAACTTGTGGCTGGATAAAATGTGACCCTTGATTATAAGGAGTTGTATCGTAGAAGGTCCACTTAGAACTCACTGGCCTCTTGTATACAGAATGTGGCCGTTAACTACTGTAACAATATTGGACTTACAATACTATGTTTCTCTGGGGCTATATCAGACAAACCAGTGGAATTATGATCACACCTTTCATGTGCTAAAAGGGACAAAAGTCAGTGCCCATGTCCCATTCCGTTTTGCCTTGTTGGTGAAATAAGAACGTCACCAATTAATATCAGCCATTTGTGAAAAAACAAGACCATATTCAGCTTAAAGGGTGCCCACAACACATGGCATGTGCCTAAAATTAAATGTGGGCACTTTGTACCACTCCATCCTCCTTGGGACTCGTTACACTACTACATTTCAACTATTGTAAATATTTAATTTGTTTTAATCAGGCATTGCAAAGAGTGGCAAGTTAAATATCTCAACGACACCCGGTGGGATAATTTCACTCCAGGCAAGGAAAATAAAATGGTTATTAACTCTGCACATGGATATTCATGTTATATTTTGTGTTGACATTACTTGATATGTAAATACGCATTTAGTGTAAAAATTAAAAGTTACTAATCAAATTTTGATTAAACCAAAACAACCATGCAGTGTAACTTAATTGGCATATTTATCCAGTAGGGCATTAATTGTGACATGGAAAGGGCAACTGGGCAAGGTAATTAGGCAACCGAACTTGGTCCTGGGTTATCAGCATCAACCTCCCTAGACAGCCCTCGTGGACCCCACAAACTTTGACAAGGCATCAACTGGTTTAGCTAAAGAAAGGGCAAGCAAAGTGAGGTCCATATCAGGGGGCCCAATTAGTTAATTATGTCATATTAACTACAAGAAAAGCAAAGTGAGGTCCAAATCAATGGGCCCAATTAGTTAATTATTTCATCTTAACCAATAAATTATTGGAGGAGGGAAAAAAAAAGGTTTTGGGGTGAGAGAGGCTCGAACTCTCGACCTCAGGATAACTCAGAAGCTATGAGACCTACGCGCTAGCCAACTGCGCCACCACCCCTTGTGACATTTCCGATGATTTCTTTTTTTATAGCTGAATAGTTTACTTGTTTGTCGCAAGCTAAAGCCCAATTTCTATACCCAAGCCCAATAAAAATTGTGTTTATACAGTTTAAGTAGTTTTGGTTATGTGGCGTCCAAGTAGGAACATATTGTAATCATATTTTTTTTGCTTTCTTTGAGGGAATTCCCCTGTATTTTTGGTTTTAGTAATTTACATTGAGATGAAATATACAAGTTTACTTTTTTTATATATGTAGACTGAAATGATATAAGCCCTTGATTATGCTAAAATCAATGTCTGTTACAGAAAAGAAAGAGTCAAATACAGAAAAGACTAAATTTTGGCTCTACTTGTTATTTATTTTTATTTATTTGTTATTTTTTTATAAGTCAAAGAATGAACCACCTGAAATTTAAACTAGTGCTTTGAAAGGAATCTACATCTCATCACATTTGTATCAATTCTCAATCAACAATTAGTTGTGTGACTTTCCTGGTTATATACAGAAATCATAGCAAGGTCCTAACTCGCCACCAAACCATAAAGAACCCCTCTACAAAATCCAATGACTAACAATCCTTTGCGAAAAAAAAATAAAATACTATGGTCTCAGTTCCCAACATCACACCTCAAGAAATGTTCAAAGATCAAATCCACGTGTAAAAACCATCACTTGGTCTACATGAAATCAATGTCTCTAAAATATTGTCTTGAGCTTGGAATTCCTGACATATCCACAACCATGGGAAGCCCATCACCCTTCCTGAGATGGACTCTTCACTTAGCATCCAACCAACCAAAATGCCTAGCCTGAACCGTCTCATGCCTATGCTGGTCCGCTCAGAATTTTTCAAAGTCTAAGACTGACGGGAAATATGATCTGACATTGTCTATTTGTCAGGGAAAACCCTCATTGCTTCTCTTCCATGACGCATTCGCTACTTACACCCCGATTTCTTAACGCTCTCGTATGTATTCATCAACATCGATTAATATCGGATCCACGGATTTCTTGAATATTTGATCAAGATTAATTATTATTGTACAATAATAATTAATCTTGATCAAATATTCAAGAAATCCGTGGACAATCAAAATCTTGCCTAAACAATAGCATTTAAGAAATGTAAATAGACTACGTGGGAAAAAGGGTAGCTTATTCGAAAAAACAGTTTGAGCAAACTGTCAATATATCGTTTCTTTGGATTGTATTTTTCGGAGTGTGAAAATATCATGAATTTCAAATTTAATTTTCAAAGAGACCACGACAAATTGTGTGCTCTTAAGTTCATATTATTTGCTTGTGTCACTTTAAGTCTCAAGGGTACACAAACTCTCATAGTACAGGAATTGGATACCCGGATAAAATATTTTGTCCCTAAATAGGGACAAAGATCTCAGCCATTAGATTAGAATATACTAAAAAATATCATAATCTAATGGCTATTAATACCTAGGACATTTACGACTTTTACCAAAACTTAAAAACTCCCAGCATTTAATATATGGACATTTATTATTCCTTTCTCTCTCCACTCTATTAATTATCTTTAACCAACTATCCATTAATTAAGATTTTAAAAAAACGTAACCACTCAATTTCTCTACCATAATTACCTACTTTCTCTAATTAATCAAACGAAATCATCCATCTTCCTCTCTCTACTTAATTAAAAAATATTAACATATGACTTTGAACCAGTAACGTAGGACTTTAAACCAGTAATGTCAGACTATAAACCACTAATGTCAAGTTTTAAACCAGTATTGTCGGACCACAAACCAGTAATGTCAGACCACAAATCAGTAATGTCGGACCACAAATCAGTAATGTCGGACCACAAACCAATAATGTCAAACTATAAACCAGTAATGTTAGACCACAAACCAGTAATGTCGGAACATAAACCAGTAATATTGGACCATAAACACTAATGTCGGACCATAAACCACTAATGTCGGACCACAAACCAGTAATGTCAGACCACAAACCACTAATGTCGGACCACAACCCACTAATATCGGACCACAACCCACTAATATTGGACCACAAACAGTAATATTGGACCACAAACCAGTAATGTCGGACCACAAACCAGTAATGTCAGACTATAAACCAGTAATGTCGGACCACAAACCAGTAATGTTGGACGATAAACCAGTAATGTCGGACAATAAACTACCGATTTTTGATTTAATTGTATTTAGAACTAATGACGGCTCAAAATAGGGTTTAGGGAAAAAATGTATTTAATGGAGAAAGAATATACGTAATTAATGGGATTACATCGGATTAGGTGGGATGGTTATGATTTAATCCTAATTAGGTGGGTGGCTATTAATGGAGAGAGAAACTCTAGGTGAAATCACATTTCGTTCTGGAGTACTTGCAATAAATACTAACCATGGTTAATAAATGAGTAGTTACTGAACTGTAGTTACGGTAAATGACAAGTGATTGAATTGTAAATGGCCCTTAAACGGACATAGGGTACCGTATAGATAGAAAGATAGAAGGAATTGTAACCATTCTGAAATTTTCCCAAAATAAATGGATTTGCCACCTTACCCTTCTCTCTCTTTCATTCTCTCTCTCTAACTCCTCGCTCTCTCTCTCTCTCTCTCTCTCTCTCAAACCGTTTCCGCCATCGCTAACCAAACTCTCCAAGCTAGTTACACCGAGACATGTTATTGACCTATTTGTCATGCACATAATCATGAACATGCATCATCATGCGAATAAAAAATAATTGTTCTCTCGCATCCCCTCTCCGTTCTCCCAATTTTGATACAAAGAGATGATTGTACATTTTAATCAAGTATGAGACCGTTATTTAATATTTTGAAAGAAAAAAAATTACCGTAAACAAAAAATTTCGTCAGATGGAAAAGATCAATTCGAGTTTAAACCTTCTGTGAAGTCGTTCACGCCGTGGGTCGTTAGGACATATGTCTTTGGCTCAATTTATAAAAGTTTTTTTTTTACTCTAAAAAAATGACTGTCTGTACGATTTTCTGTAACAATATGTAGACCGAATTGATATTACAACATCGAAGTCCGGTCAATCATAACTACAATTTTTTATAGGTACCATAAATACAACTTAATTATTTCTTAATCATGCACATATACCAATAGATAAAATACTTCCAAATTGCGAGTAAAACTATTTAATATAGATGCTATAAAATTTGGTAGCACGAGTTTTTATATTTAGCATAGTCAATTTTTTTAAGTAAAGGCTTCATATAACAAAAAAAAACCTAATCAACTTGAAAACTTTGTTTAAACACTCACCAACTTAATTCGGTGAATCAACACACACTTAGATTAGATTAATTAATAAGAAAATTCTTTTAATTCAAGTTTATGTCCTTGACTCTCGTGATCCTCAGCCATGATGAGGTTATTGATATAAGCCCATTAGATGGGCCGGTGTTCCAGCTCCCGAAGCCCATAAGAGAGAGAGCCTAAACTCATAACGATATTATTACTTGTTAAACAGTTAAACCACCTTCTCCCATCCTAGATCTCTCTCCCTCTCTCTCTCTCCCTCTCTAAGGTTCGTCACTTTCCTCTCCTTCGAAGCATTCTTACAACTAACGACCTGTCGTTTACTTGTTGTCCCGACCGATTTCAGAGTGTAAGATCTGAAGAAGATGTTTCCGGCAGCGAGAACCGATGCGATTTTTTTTAATTAGGGCACAAGCAAAATGTAATCTTTTGTAATTAATTAATTATTTTTTTGGTCGGTGGGTAGGTAGGTACCTCTAGGAGGGTTAAAGAGATCAGAGATGTCTTCGGCTCAAGATCCCTTTTACATTGTGAAAGAGGAGATTCAAGAATCTGTGAGTTCTTCTTCGGCTCTCTTTTTAATTATTATGTGGTGTTGTTTTAGCTGTTGTTGGTTAGTATTGCTGTTGCCCTTTTCGGAATTTTTGGGTAGTAAGTGGTGAGTGAGCCATGGGTTAATGGAATTGCATAGCTCGGGTCTTCTGAAGGTGAAATGTGATCGTGGACGAGCATATGCTCTAAAGGTGAATTGTGAGTTTGGACAACGAATTTTCATATTACCGATAATCCGGGCTGTTCTGTTTGTATTGCTGGAACTATGCTAGGTATAGGTTTTGGAATGTTCTACGAGGCAACTGATGGAGGTCTTGTTTAGTGTCGTAGTTACGGAGATGTTACTTTTACGCCTGTGCCGTATGGTGTTACTGCACGGTTGGTATTGATAAGCACAGTTTGGTTGCCCTTCTTGGTCAACATCCTGTTGTTACCTTTTTGTATTACATTAATGACTCAATAAATTGAACTTACTCAAGTCTTTTAGTTCTTCTTGAGTTTTCAGAATTTATGGTGGATCATTTGGTTGGCTTGGTGTCTTGTTGGGGGTTGGAGTATCTATGTGTCAGCCTGCTATTTCTTTTGCATGTATTTGATAGATAATTGGTCTGAATTTGGCCTCATATTTGTTTTCTCCTAGATTGATAAGTTGCAATTTACCTTTCATCGATGGGAGCGGATGTCTTCAGACACTGGAGAGCAAGTTCATCTGACAAGGGAGCTGCTTGCTAGTAGTGAAAGCATCGAGTGGCAGGTAAATAAAAAATCTTGTAATGCCGCATTAGAAGTGTTCTCTGGGTAGTCCATGATAGCGTCAGTTGGGACTTGGGATGGATATGTGCCGAAATTTGATTAAGAATGCATACAACCCGATTGCCAGTTTGTTTTATTGATCCATATTCTTTGAAATGTAAAGGTCGAGTGATGAAGTATATTTTGCTCTCTGCAGAAATTTGAATTTGTATCGTACTTGTTATTTGGCAACCACTGAAAACTTTGTTTATGATAGTAAGGTGGATGAATTGGACAAGACAATTTCTGTAGCAGCTCGGGATCCTTCCTGGTATGGCATTGATGAAGCTGAACTAGAAAAGCGTAGAAGATGGACCAGCACTGCTCGGACTCAGGTTTCACTATTTTTATTATTTTTTTTTAATAAGGTGAAATGATTGGAAGGTTAGCAGCGTTGGGTTCATTTCTATAGTTACAGTGATAACATAATTCCTGGCTCTACAAATGACTTGAAACTTTAGCATGCTTATTCACTTTGTGCCTGCATAATTGTGATGTTTGGAACATGGCTTTTGATCCCATCAGCATTGGATTGTACTTTAGGTTGGTAATGTTAAGAAAGCAGTAATAGCGGGAAGAGAGATGCATACCAGCAGTGCCGGTGGAATGCGTAAAGAGTTAATGCGGCTGCCAGATGCTCCTCAAACTGACAAATACAACCATTACTCCGAAGATAATGATAATTTTATTCAATCTGAATCAGATAGACAAATGCTGCTTATAAAGTACAGTACTCTACTCCCTTACCATACATTTTGTGAAGCATTTGAGAGTTTAAATGCCCTGAAGATTTTTACAACAACTGTTTCGGTGTTCTGCTCTACTCTTTGCTCGGAAAATTGGATGTTCGTCATAATGTTGCCTATGAAACAAGAAATTATTGTTCCTGGAAAGGGGTAGCAATACCTTTGAATGAGAATCAGCTCAAATACTACCCGGTTTATTCACGATAATGTATCCAAGATGTAGTAAAATAATATTTAAATTTGTTCTCTTAGTTATGTCGAGCTGCATGTGAGACTGTGAGTGTAGTAATGGTATAAGCTCTATTGACCATAAACCTAGAGCCACATCTCTACAATAATTTGTTTATAGTTTTACCAACGAAGATGCCGTGTTCCTCTGCTCTTATAATTTGCTAATCGTACTGTATTCCTCAACACTTTTGCATGTAGGAGACAGGATGAGGAGCTGGACGAGCTAAGTGCCAGTGTAGAAAGAATTGGAGGTGTTGGCCTTACCATACATGAAGAGCTTATTGCGCAGGTTTGATTTCCAAGGGTTGATGACCCATATTGTCCTTTAAGAATTCTGAACAGAACTTTACTGTAAAATAATTCGAGAATTAGTTGCCAGAGATGGTTTGATATATTACTATTATTGAATCTGTACTTCTTCAGGAAAGGATCATAGATGAGTTGGGAAATGATATGGAGAGTACATCAAACCGTCTTGACTTTGTTCAGGTGATTATCTCCAGAATCTCTGAATAGATAGTCGTTGCACGTTTTCTTTCACTAGTCGGAGAATAATCAGCCAAGCTGTAACTCTGGTTTGCAGAAAAAGGTGGCCATGGTTATGAAGAAGGCTGGAGCCAAGGGGCAAATTATGATGATCCTGTTTTTGTTAGCTTTGTTCATCATACTGTTTGTTCTTGTGTTCCTTACCTGATGCATGCAGTTCTCGACATCGTTGTACAACCGGATGGGGTCAGATGTTCTGGCATGGGGATAAATGTGACGACGAGAGACATAGGTATAGTAGGTATAGAAAAAAGAACGCACTGCTGGAGCGACGAGAAGCTTCGCAGTTGATGAACGCATTTTGAACCTGAACTAGGATTTGATGCCGAACATTTTGGCCGTTGAAATCATCTGTAAGACCTCTTCGTGTACTTGGTTTACTAGATTGCTTCTCCCATATGGAAATTTTCTCCTATTGAGTGAATGGGCCGGCAATTCTGAAATGTCTTTCTCGATGTCATTACTCAACGAGGCCGGATTTCAGGTGGGCGTCTGGCAATTCATTTACATTGTTTTTTTTACACTGATTTGAACCTAAACTAGTCAGTTCTGGGTGAGAATTTTTCTTGAAATTCAATTGGGAGGTTGGATACTACATCTGATTTCTGAGACTTCATCCATCAAGGCTGTGAACCCGTCCTTTTGTTTACGTGTTGCAACTTGTGATGAATTATGACTAGGATCCGACAATAAACTTTGGGAATAAAAAAACAATCATGAATAAATAATGGCTTCGTTGCATTGGCCATCAGAAGATTAATTTAATTAATAGATTCTGATGTATCAAATTCGAGATCCCATAATGCTTCTTAATTTAAGAAGGGTAATATGAAAGAGTTATATGTGGTTGAAATTCTCTTTTAACTCAGTTTATGTGCCTACCCAATCCTAAATAAGATTTGAAGATGCTGGTCGATTCTATATGCTAGAAATAAAAAACTTCTTAACACCGCAACCAAATCAACAAGTAAACAACTATTCATTGTTTCTTGAGAAATTATAAGAAAGAAGGACGTTGGGGTCCAACTACCATCTTGTCATATGTGCTACGAGGAAAAAAAGCAAAAACCAAACTCCTATCCTGGCCATCAATAAGTGATTCTATTCAATTCAAACAGAAAATAATAAGGATTCTAGAACGTGTGGCTTGCAAGTCACAAAAAATAAATAAAGAAAAACAAAACCAGAAGACAACTAATTTTATTTTAATCCAGAGAAGAAGATCAGAAGTAATTTAATGAAGAAAACTACAACAACATGTTCGTCTCCCAAGTTGGAAAACAACTCTTACTTCAAATTTCTTTCTGGGAATTCAAATTTTTTTCTCTCGAATTTCGATTAGTCACAATTTCGATAAAGTTAGGCATAAAAAAACCGTCCGCCGAGTTGGAAGCGACTTCCTCCCATCTTCCGGCATTCAACGATCTGTCTTCCTCGACAAGGAAATCCCTTCAATTCCCCTTCCTCCCTCTATAATTTCCCCATTTCGTTTCGAGAAAAAAGCAAAAGGACAGATTTTTCTGGTCAATATCATACAATTACAAGGACCCAATTAGGAGGAGGAGGAGGAGAAAAAAAGGTTTTTTTATAATGGTGCTTCCTCTATTAAAGCTTGGGACTTTAGTTCTCAAAACAATAAGTAAACCACTCGCCAGTAAGCTCAAGCAACAAGCCGCCTTCCACCCACGCTTTCGCAATTTTATCGTCAGCATGGCTCAGGTACCCCCTTTTTCTTAATTAATGTGTTGGATTTGCGTTTTATCTTCTTTAGCGAAATGGGTTTTCTTCTGTGGAGCTTTTGATCTATTCCAAGTGAAAGGGTTGAGCTGATTTCTGGGTGTGTCGTATTGTTTGGAGAGTTTATTTGGGTTGAAAGAAGTGATTTTTATGGTGTTGAGAATTCCACATTGCTTAGTGCGAGATGGGTTGACTTGTCTATAAGTGTGAAACTCACCCCATTGCCTTGACGTTTGTGTTGGATATGAAGATTTTAACATGGTATCAGACTGAGTTGATCTCTTGCCCGCTTGGAAATGGAGATCTTAACATATGGTCATTGGGGATGCAACATCTTGGCGTATAGGGTAGCTTGTTTCGAGGGTTTAATCGGATTTAAAGAAGTGATTTTTTGATGTCATTTGGGGTTCTGTTTTGTTTTGTGCTAATGTTGGAAAATGGCTTGCTTAGTTAATCGGTTGGTTTTGCATTTCATCTGATTCAGAGAAATGGGTTTTTTTTTCCTTGTGGAACTCTATATCCACTCCAGGTGGAAAGGTTGATTTCTGGGTGTATTTTGGGTTTAAGAGAAGAAGTGATTTTTATGGTCATTTGGGGTTGCAATGTCTTAGCATATGGGGTAGCTTGTTCGGGCATAATTTGTTGGTGGGTTGGTTGTTTCCTGGAAACTTGTGGTAATGGCTGTGATGTATTCTGTGCCACAGGCAAATCATCGGATTCAGACGAGAATGCAGAGAAGTATTTACAGTCACGCGACAGATGTCGAGATTAGGCCCCTGAATGAGGAGAAAGCTGTTCAGGCTGCTGTTGATCTCATTGGAGAGCTTTTTGTGTTCACAGTAAGGCTGATTCCTAGTTTTCTGCTCTTTTTGGCAATCGCTTCCTTGCATCTTTACATAGAGGCATCAGCATTTATGTATCTGGCGTTTAACACCTAAAATGAATACATGAATTTCATGTATGAACTGCGCTTACTATGTTCCTTTCCGTGATCCATACGATGCTTCACATGGGTGCATCTGTGCTGTTCGCATAATGAACTTGTTCACATAGAGAATTAAGTGAAATAAGCAAGACAGGAACTCTTATTGCATCTCTGATCCTTGATCAGTTGCAGTTGGTCAGGAAAGCATACGCCAGAAATGGCACTTGAACCTGGATATGATATGTTTCCATATCTAGAAGCTATCCTAAATTCGAAGTGTGCTTTGCCACCCTGCTTGCTAATGTTACTGGTTTATGATAGATTCATTTCCATTAATTATACGGTAAGGTGTTCTATTTCAGTTAGTTCTTTCCTTTCGTTGCTAGTCTTTCTGCTTTACTTGCTTCTTCCTAGCTTGAGAAATACTACCGAACATTACCAGACTGCTGTTAGGAAGTGCATGATAAAAAAACATTACAATGGCCTTCCCTTGTGTAGTGCACAACATGCTGCCACTAGGCATGAACGACATCCAACTGTTACTTCCTCATTTTATCGAAAACTGTCTTAATTGTTACTCCGATGCTTACCTTTTGCATGAATAGGTGGCTGGAGTGGTTGTGGTCTTTGAAGTGCACCGAAGTGCGAAGTCAGAGACTAGAAAGGAAGAAGCCCGCAAACAAGAATTTGAGGTAATTGCAATACTTTTTGGTCTGGCCTAATTCTGTTTCCGTGGCTTGCTTTCATCTTTACTCCGTGTCTTTAAATGAATTCTACTTGTTCTTATTGTAGTCTGAGCGATTTGATGTGCTTGCTGTAATCTTTTTGCTATCTTCCTCTGCAACATCAACCACTACTTGTTCTTATTTTAGTCTGAGCTGTTTGATGTGCTTGCTGTAATCTTTTTGATATCTTCCTCTGCAACATCAATAGTGGCTGCAGCGCTCAGCGGCATTTTGTTCAAGGGTTAACTTTAAAGATTGTAGTTCTCTCATTACAAATGTTTCATTGAACTGGTTAGAGGTTTACTTTTTGCCGATTATAAGAATAGGAGTAGATCAGTTTTTGCTGTCCATGGGGATCCATTTATGAACTCTACGTGTCAATCTTTATTCAGTTTAATTCTACGATTCACTGGCCTTGGTGAAGGGTATCGTTACTCTTAACCATGTCCTGATTACCGGGTTAATAAAATATGGTTTGTTGATGAGCGTCGTGTAATCTAAATAGTATTATAATTTTCCACCCAAAACCTTATGACAGTATCTGGGTATATCTTCCACTGTTATAAAGCAGCCCACGATACTCGCAACTAGCAATGTGATAATTATAATATGCCCCCTCAAATAGAACCCGTTTGACTGAAGTTTGACCGGGCTTTCCACTTTGCCATAGTGCCATCACATATAGGTGGGCAACAGGTTTAGTAGAGCAATTGGCTCTGATATCATACAAGCATTTTCATATCCAATCCAAAACCTTAAGGCAATGATTAAGTGGATCTTCCCTAAGTAGTCAATAGCGTGCTATAGCGGAAATATCAGACCTCCCGCTATGCTTTTTTCTGGCTGTAGCGGCGCTGTAGCGGAAATAGTGGCCCGCTATGCCATTTTAAGGGGGTAGCGGTGCTATCCGAGATTGACTACTTTGGATCTTCCATTCTTATAAACCAGCCTACCACACTCGCAACTAGCGATGTGGTAATCCCAATAATATGATATAAACCAGCCTACTTTGAATCTGCTATAATATCCCATTTATGTTAATGGTTCTTCTCTCTTTCTCAATTACTTCCGGTTGAATCTTGTTCTCTTTAGTCTTTTGGAATGTTGTCAAAAGGAGCACAAGTTTCGAACTCTGGTCATGTTTCCAAATGAAGCTAAATTTGTG
This sequence comes from Hypericum perforatum, assembly GCA_012979155.1. Classification (NCBI taxonomy): domain Eukaryota; kingdom Viridiplantae; phylum Streptophyta; class Magnoliopsida; order Malpighiales; family Hypericaceae; genus Hypericum; species Hypericum perforatum. The sequence goes on from SOPF01028743.1 coordinate 118,074, forward strand.
GACATAACTGACCGTAGCGCCTGCTACGATAAAGAAAAGCTTTGTTGTCGGGGAAAAGGTCTATGTGTTTCTTGTTTCTCGTTGCTTATTCTTGAATTTTCTGCAATGTAATAATCTGTGTTAACCATCCCTATCCTTGTCATCCTGGATATTTAGACAATGAGGCAGAGAGATGAAGCTATAGCTGCAGAAGTCGAACTCCTGAAGGAGAAGCTTAAAGAGATCGAGCAGCTTGCGAAAAGCCGAGGGCTTGCTGGAGTCTTCAACTTCAAACATCATGATAATGTCACCGAAGAAGGGAAAGTTGCGAAACCTACATAACCTTGTAACAAGGTTGCAAGACTTTTGATATTTTTGAAGAGTAGTTTCCCAACTCAGGACGAGGGAAGTTTTCATAACGATTCTTTCCAAACTGGTTGTATCTATGTTGTGGCATCATAGAGGAACACTACAAGCATTCATTTTTGTGAATAAAAAGAGATTGGAGAATTGTCAATGTTTGGTCCCGGTGGATTAATTAATTATATTTGGGATTAAAATGTGAAATACTTCTAATTTATTATCCAACTTTGTGCAAAATTTATTGTGTAATCCTGTATTATGACTTAAAAAAAAA
>SOPF01028744.1:0-32069 GCA_012979155.1 Hypericum perforatum
AAATCCAACCCCCTTCTTGTTTTGCTTATTTGGTCTTCAAAGATGGGCTTTTTTCTTTTTGGACGAAAAGATGTCGGGCCAAGAAACTTTTTATCAATTGAATGGTATATTTTTTGGGTTTGGACTTTGGAGTGCGTCGGTAGATGGGCCAAGAAGAACATCTTAATTTAGGCCCACATAACGTGAAAGAACCAGTTGCTAAAAAATTTACATGAAATCAACAGGGACAATGTGGCACAGGGCGCAATATCTTCATGAATAACCTGCCCTGTCCGATGACAACAGGAGCTCGTACTTGGTAAGAACAAGAAAAGAAAAAATCACTCAAAAACCAAAAGAAAACGAAGTAATGTCCATTCTCTGCACTATTCTGTTTGTGTATGTACTTTGGCTGATGGGAGAAGTGATCCACTCCTCCGACCTTTCCTACGAGTGGACTGTCTCCCTATCCAACCGTGCTCCTCTTGGTGTCGACAAACAGGTTAGTTAGTTTAAACTCTCTCGCTGACGACATTTGGCGGGTAGAATGACATCGGATCCTACTTCAATGTATGATGTCATTGCATCATTAATGGCTGTGATTGCTTGTGCAGGTGATTGTCATCAATGACCAGTTTCCAGGGCCAACGATCAACGCGACGTCGAACGATGTCGTTTCCGTCAACGTCCGGAACAACCTCCCGGATCCCCTCCTTATAACATGGTGCATTCTCACCCAAATTCATTTCACCTTGGACTCTGACTTTTTTTACCACCACTGAAAATTTTACTTATTTTTTTTTACTGCAGGAACGGGTTGCAACTACGGAGGAACTCATGGCAAGACGGGGTGCAAGGGACCAACTGCCCGATAAAGCCTGGGGAGAACTGGACCTACAATTTCCAACTCAAAGATCAGATCGGAAGTTTCTTCTACTTCCCAACGCTTCTCCTGCAGAAAGCGGCAGGCGGGTACGGGGCCATCCGCGTCAACAATGTCCACGACGTCCCGGTTCCTTTCCCTCAGCCGTATCAGGACATTGATTTGCTGATCGGAGACTGGTACAATTCAGATTACAGGGTATGGTGTTCGACACCAATGATTTAGAACCTTAGTCGTTGATTGGCTCATAGAAAAGCTGTACCGAACGATGCAGGTTTTGAGAAGTTCACTTGACAATGGAGATAGTCTACCCGCGCCAGATGGGATTCTCATCAACGGTCTTGGTCCCGGTCAAGCAAGACTCTACTTATTACATGGTAACTCAGCTCCGATTTGAAATTCCTTCTTTTACAATCAAATTTGACATTCAAGTGATTTGATCGATACTATCTATGTTAAGAACGTGCAAACACCTTTGAGAGATAAATACAAGCAACAATGTGATGAATTACCTCCAATGAAATTTATGTGATGCGTAAGAACGAGGCCAAAACACAAAGTAAAAAACTCGTATTAATTTATGAAAATAGTAAGTCAAATCACATGACGTCACGTAAAACTCGAAACATCTAATTTTATGTGCGAATTTCAGGGGAGGCATACCGGTTGAGAATATCAAACGTAGGAATGAAGACATCCTTTAACTTTAGGATTGAGGACCATCTTTTGCGGTTGGTGGAGGTGGAAGGTTCTTACACGATCAAGCAGTACTATAACAGCTTGGACGTCCACGTCGGCCAATCCTACTCCGTCCTGGTCCGAGCCAAAAACCAGACACAGGGCAAATCCTATTACATGGTGGCGAGTTCCAGGTTCAACATCTTCGAACTCTTCGGGATCGGTGTCGTTCGCTATCCAGACTCTGAAAGGGATCCCTTCGGTCCTGTCCCATCCGGACCAGTCCCGTACGATTACATGTTCTCCCTAGACCAAGCTCGTTCCATAAGGTAGGTACATTATTATTTCGTTACATTAAAAAAAACAGGGATCTTTGTTTCATCAGGGTTCAGTTTTCCATTTGACGCGTCTGATCAGGTGGGACTTGACGGTAGGAGCTGCGAGGTCAATCCCTCAAGGCTCGTACCGATACGGATCCATCGCCATTTCGAAAACTCTGGTGCTCGAAAACGGGGCCATGCTCGACGGAAAGAAGAGGAGGTACACCGTCAACGGGGTCTCGTTCGTCTATCCGGACACGCCTCTAAAGCTGGCGGACTATTTCAGGACATCGGATGTGTTCCAGCTCGTTGACTTTCCTGACAGACCCTCCCCGGAAATTAACGTCAGCCTTCCGGGACTTGGAACTCCCGTTATTGCCGCCGTTTACCGGAGCTTCTATCACATTGTTTTCCAAAACCCTCTTCCCTCTCTTCAGACCTGGCACCTCGACGGCTACAACGTCTTCGTTGTTGGGTATTTATTAATTATTTCCTTCTCTTTACAAATAATAAACTCGAAAAATAATTATTTAAAAATTGTCACACGGAAATGTTTGATTTCCAGGATGGACTATGGATCGTGGAATGAGAACAAGACAACTTCCTATAACATGGTCGATGCTGTCTCCCGATCCACTGTCCAGGTTCGTTAAAATCCATATATATATATATATATATATATATATATATATATATATATATATTTAGATTTACAATCGAATATTATCGAGTTTTATTTAATTACCCGTGAGTAATTGTATGGTAGGTGTATCCACTTTCGTGGACAGCTGTACTGGTAATGTTGGACAACCAAGGGATGTGGGATCTGAGATCACAGGACGCCGAGAGTTGGTATCTTGGACAAGAAGTGTACGTAAGGGTCAAAGGTATTGGAGAGGACGACCCAACCACCATTCCTGTTAGAGACGAGTCTCCCATTCCTACCAATGTCATGTTCTGTGGGAGGGTACCTCGATATAATTGATATTTACATTTTGATTTTAGTGTCTCGTTGTGACAGAACTTTGTTTACTCATTATTTTATGTTCTAAATTAGTTAATGAATCAGTTTATGTAATTTCACACACGATTACTCATCTATTAATCAGTTTAGATCAAACAAGGCTTCATAAATCATTACGTGTAACAGGAAGAGATTTAAACAAACCAAAGATTTAAGGAGATAAGTAGAGGCCCACACGTAATCGCACTAGAGATGAGCCGCGAAGGCAACTAGGCAAGCCAAACTTGCGACCAAAATGGACGCTCTTTCCACCGTGGCCCAGCTCTCAAAAGGGAGATTTCTTGGATAACCCATCTGGTTACCGGATCCAAGAGACGGATCCATGGTTGAAAACGGCTGGTTAAGGCCCACTAGAGGCTGGTTGGCAAGTCCCTGCTGCTGTTGCTGGGGGTAATTGGGCTGGGTTTGGCCCATTAGAGGCTGGTTAAGGCCCACTAAAGGCTGGTTGACAAGTCCCTGCCGCTGTTGCTGGGGGTCATTAGGCTGGTTCCTCAGAGCCTTCCCGAACGGGAGATTGTTGTTGGTAGCGAAGACGGGCGGAGCAAGCCGCGGAGGCGGGTAGCCGACAATGGCTGCAAGATCGTCGTTGGTGATCGGCGGTGGGACAGCTGGCAGTTCCGGGTTGGCTGCGGGTGAGAAGAATTGAGCCAAGGAAGGAGATGTAAGATACAAGGCGAGGAGAAGAGAGACGATGATGTTGCTTTTTGACAACTTCATTGTAAGGTAGCCAAGTTGAAGTGTTTAGAGTACAGGTTTGACCTTTAAATAGTCAACGAATTGGTGGGTTATAATATACCATTGGAACAGTGGAATTATATAGGCATGACTTTCGTATAAACTTAAAAGAGAACGAGGTTGTAACGAAACCTATACTTTCGTTGAATATTTTCTTTTGAATAGTGAAGCAGTTGCAAGAAGATGAAATGAAGCAAGCCAAACCAATTCACCCAGCTCTCTTTGACGCAATGAAGTAGTTAGATGGCTCAATAATTTTGGCCTCCCTGTCTATAGATGTAATTTTTTTTGTGCGATTCATTTTGTTGAATCATCAAATTCGGATAATTTATATCAAAGAAGATTATAGTATTAATATTGAAATTATATTATGATTAAAATCTAGGTATAAGTTTCGAAACTTGATTCATATGATTGCTATGATTAAACTTTTAATAAAATTTTATTGGTCCAGATTTAAAATATATTATTTTCCATTCTCCTTACCACCTCTTTGTTTAGATAGGAATCGGCTCAAGACGATTAGTTATTGGGTCCCGGCAATGCTTATTCATTAATTTTTTTTCTCTAAAAAGGTGTTATTATTCATCAATATTTACCAAATCAGTAAATAATTTTTTAAAAATTATCAAATTAATGTTCACGTGACAATCCGAATTTTGTTTTCGTAATTTGAATCATGCCATAGTAAAATTACTCATGACTACCAAGAACAAATAATTAGTGACAAATTCGCGAAAAATAAAACCAATGTCTTGGTCAATTCAGATTTACAGATCTTTTAATGGTGTTAATATTCATCGTATAGGGGTAAATGTGCCAAAAAATTATCCCTAAAATAGTGCTCACATGGCAAAATGGAAGAAAAAAAATCTGTTTTCTAACAAAAAAATATTAAAAAAAATCCGTTTTAAAAAATAAACGAGAATTTCCTGTTATAAAAAAAAATAACTTTTTTCGTTTCTCGGTCAGATCAGAAATTTGTTTATTAAAAAGTATCCGCATTTTAACATCAATTAAATGTGTTCGGTTGGGTGGTAGATTCTCTCTCCACTGACAAGAATTTTACACGGTAAAAGATCTGAATTGTCATGTGGACACTAATTTGATAACTTAAAAAAATTGAGTACCATTTTGATAATATTGATAAATAGCAACACTTTTTGAAATAAAACACAATTAAATTATTTATGTTAGATGTAAAAGTTCAGCAACTAGGTCAAAAACTGAAGGCGGGTCTTGTCCCACATTGGAAAGAGCAGCGGTGAGGGGGTCACGTGTTTCATATAAATACGAAGACCTTAATCCAGAGAAACCTATGATCCTTCACGGCAGTTCTAAAGGGATATGATGAGTGGTCTAATCTTGCAATTGAAAATGCGAGAGGGGTGCTCGGCCCTTGCCGTTACGACAATTCGAGCACTCCCACTTTAACCAATCTGATCCCTCATCATTTTAGTTCATGCTTTATAAAAGACAATACTGTGCTTAAATAATATAATAGCAAATCTTTTCTAATATATTCCTATTTATTTTTCTTTGCAAGTTGGATTTATCAATGTGTAATAAACTTATCTACTTTATTAAAATAAAATGAGAAGAATTAAATGAACATATTTAGGTGAATTATTTGAAAATTCAAAATAGTACAAATATAATATATAACTTTTTGGTGTCAAGGTATAATATTCACGGCCAGATGATGAGATAAGCCTAGATCTGAACCTAACGTCAGAAAAAATTAGCCATCGTAATTCTTGACTTAAAGCCTAGCTCCGAAGCAAACAGCTTGTAATATACTCAAATTAGTCCTTAATTCTTTAGACTTCAATTAGTCCAATTTCTAAAGAATAAGAACTACACCTTATTTTGAACTAACAGATCTTCCTGGTTTTTTATATGTTGATGCAATTGACTATAAACTAAGTCAAGTATTCTAGGCTTCAAAGTTCAAACTCATGTCAAATATTAGTAATAGTATGTAATATATTAACCAAAGTCGAGTATATACAATAAATCGATCTCAACAAAAGAATATACACGGTGAAAGCAGGATATTTATGTGCCATCCAAACCATCCATGACATCCAACATATTGGTCCTTGGTTGTTCCAAGCTCCGCCTTCTACGAGTCTCCTTGACCGGCGACGTCCCGGTGCTCCGGCTAAGCGCCCAGACTCTCCTACTTTTCCCGGCCACGAAGAATTCTTGGCTCTTGCTAACTCCAGGTGCCAGTTTTCTCCTGCACACATTGGCTAGCAAATCTTTATCTTCCTCGGACAGGGAAGTGCTATGGCCTTTTGGCTCGTTGGTTGGAGGCGACGCAGGTTCGGTTTTGTCTCGGACAGCCAAACTCTTGTGAGTTGGAGATCTGTTTGGTAGGGGCTTCAGACTGTAATCTCTCTGTCTCACTACGTTGATCAGATGATGAAGCCATGTTACCAACTCGAGGATGTGGAGTTCTGTCTTCTGCTTATCGGCGTGGTACAGTGTCTGAAGCCGGATGAGGGTACTTTGTGTGGTTGCACTCTTCCCAAATTCAGTTCTGGATAAGAAAAAAAATTGACAAACAAGATGAATTCAGTTGTAGGATCTTCACTACCAAAGTGCTCCAGTAACTTCATTGACACAAGATTTTTTGGAACAAAGATGAACTTACCCATTGTTTGCCCACTCTCCAACCCAGCCAAAACCTTGGTGAGCTCTGTTTGTAACCATAACGGAACATAAATTAGCCATTTTAAGCAAAAGAAAGAGAATCAAGTATCTACATTCTCAGTGAAAATATGCGACAACTGCAAGTTTGGTAGATTTTTGTATTTTAAAGTGAAAACACGACAAGCTGATATAACCTACTTGGCCGTGTTGGCGGCAACAGGTACAAGCCAGTGGAGAGTCTTTTCCATTTCAGCTTTCACATCAGCCACTGTTAGCTGCAGAATGGACCGAAGCAAATGGATATAAGCATAGTGGCAAAGAACAAACATTCTGGTATGCTATGTAAATGAGAAGAAAAAAACTACCTCTTCCGTGGCACCCTTGAAGTGTACTTTGGAACGCAGTGCTGTTTTAACACTACTCGGCAACCCATTGTATAAAGTGTCTCTAATGTTAGGAGGAAGAGATGTAGGACGAGATGCCTGCCAAAATAAAGACTTGCAATGAGATTATGATGATGATGCTGTATATAACTGAACAGCAAAGGGTAACACTTACAATATTATCTATCTGGTTGATTACGTTAGCATAGTGCAATGCTAGCCCTGCTGCACCAAGCCTCGGGGGGTTTTTGCTTGGCTCCACACTGGTCGGTTTAGTACCTGAATTTAGATGAACAATCAAAGTTATTCCCCATCCGTTCAAATCCATTATTCACTAGGAAACTTCAGCATGTAGCTTTTATGTGATAAATGCAGCAAAGAGACCAGAAGAAATGGGGACAATTGAATTTCAGTTCTTGGTTGACCATATATGAGATAATAGACCCACTACCCATGTGTAAGAGAAACAAAACATTTAGCAGTTACCCATAACAAATTAACCAGCTAATAACTTTGCAGGTACTGCATTCATACCAGAATGCCCAAATGCTTCCAATATAGCTTGCTGCAAGTAGGTCACAACATCGACAAGTTTCTCCATGATCTGCATGACAACAGGTGAAGTCAAGATCATACGCAGCCAATCCATTGACACACGAAGTCTTTTACATATACTATGAAATTCACTGGTTCACTGTTCCAAATTCAATTGCTTAACGGGACAATAAATTATCGTTTGCAGGCCGATAGTAAGCAAAAGCTTGAGAGAGGAAAGAGTGAGATCAGTTTGTGAAAACCATGATTTAGAATCCATACCTCCTCCAGAGTCTTATACCAAAGAGATTTCTTTTTCAAGCTCCTAACAAGCTTTTTTTGATCTTTCAGCTCACTTAGTAATATCGCAAGACTCTCTGGAAGAAGAGAGAACAAGTCATCACAAAGGAGCCAGTTCAAGATGAATCAGAAATATTCACTATGGATCAGAAAGAAACATCATATAGCAACAGCAGAAATGAAGGAATCGAAACAAGGAAACTAAAGGCCTTATCACGTAATGCAACTGTAAGCTACAAACTAGCGTGTGAAATAGACAAATCAGATTAAATACAGTGAACAAATAGAAGGAGTATTGAGCAGTAGCAAATGACATACTAAAAATTTTTTCTGATGGAGAATATTCGCTTGTTAGAGCACCAGACCCAAGTTATATGACCCTACCTCTTTGAGGAAGTTGTAACGACTGCATTTCGTCCACTTTTCGATGATAATCTTGTTCAAATCTGTCCAAGGCATGCAACTCATGATACAATTCCTGCATGGGAAAAAGAAAAACAAAAATCCTTCAACGAGAGTATGAAGACTGTAATTGAAGGTCGTCTTAAGTCAACTAAGGAGGAATTTTCAAATGCATTGACATGTGCTCGTAGGTGCATTGTGACTCAGATATTTTAATTTGCTCTCCAATGTAAAATAATGAGACGAGAAGCTACTTAAACAAGATTTTTATCCTGTTAGTAACAAGCTAATGTTTCTCGCCTACCATTTTTATTTTCAGTGTCTCACTAGCTTCTTGTTGTCACAGTTTGTTCTCTCTGCCTTAGATTTCAGTGTCCTTGTTGATTGATCATTAGGTTACTTTCAGAGGATAATGTAATTAACTTACAGAAGTATGTTGAACCAGAGTGGTCAACTCATGCATTGTAACTTCGGCCTCGGCCCTGGATATCTTATCACTTGAATACTCTGTATCTAATCTGAAGTGTCATGATTACAACAGGCAGAAATCACATATTGGTCAGAAAATGTCAACAATTGCACTTTCAATACCATGTGTAGAAAACAGTATGCCTTACTTTGAAAAAAATCGCCCTAGATTATGCCATTGCGGATCTTTACACAAGTCTCCAAAACGAACTACTTCTCGGGTGAAAACATCGAATTCCTCTCTACAAGTAGCCCAAAATTGGGGGAAAGAAAATGAGTCAAAAAAGGAAATGAACCATCAAACTATTGGGTCAAACTCCTGGGCACATAAAGAATGAAGGAATTTCGCATAACAGACAACAACCTTTTATCGGCAGCAGCTATCATGGTCAGCTCCCTCATATCAGTCGAGACCAATTGCCCAACCCCTTCCGAATGTAGCACTTCCTTTTTCATGAACTCGATATTCTCATCGGAGAGAGACTGAAACAGGTTTGCTCCTTTGGAGATCGTGTTAGCGACCTCAAATGCCAGTATTGATATCCGATTGCCTCTGGACCCTACGCCTGAGACGAACCCGCTTCTGGGATTCAAATTCGACATGCTACTCCCGAGCGTGTCTAGCATCTCCACTGCCTTCTCCAGTCCAACCGTGGCAGCTTTTCCAATGAACGAACTCTTCTGATTCTCCTACACCACACGAAAATCCAGTCAAAACTTGGTAAAAAGCTAAGGAAACACTTCCCAACCCACCATCAGATCACCAAGTGAAGAGAATTTATTAGTTCTAAATTATTGCATTTCCTAAATCATACTCAGATCATATAGCTAAATAAAGTAATTCAGCTGAACCCAACTAAATAAACATGTAAACTAAAAGATCGGGAAATTTAAAAGTTCAATTAAATCGAGAAGCTACAAAAAAAAAAAATTAAACTACAAAAAAAGTAAAAACATATTATTACCTGGGGAAGGTGGGTCCTAATAGGGGTAGAGGGCTTCAACTCCCTGGAAAACGACAACGGAAGCAGCTCGCCGGAGTGGGTAACGAACCGGTTCTCACTCGCCGCCGGTGTCGTTCTAGTGAACTCATCCAAGTCCTCCTCCTCGTGTGAGTTATCGTTCCCACTCCCGTTCTCTTTCCCGGCTCCTCTGTCGTTGAAGCTCCTCTTGGGCTTCAGCTTACCCGACGACCTCCCCAAATCTTCGAAGGTAACCGTCGCCGTGGCGGTCTTCCTCCTCGACGACGCCGTTTTTGTCCCGCCCGGACATACGCCGCCCATCTTGTTAGCTCAGATTTCTCTCTCTCTCTCTCTCTCTCTCTCTCTCTCTTTATTTTTTTTTTCTAAAGAAGAGTTGGTGGTCGCTTTTAATGGCTTGGTCTTAAAAGACTTTTTAGCCAAATCTGAAGATGGATCGAGTTCTTATTTATTCCAAGTCCAAGGATGGACCTGGTCAGACCAGAGTTGTCAAAAGTTAACCCCCCAAAAATTCTTTCTCCATTGCATTTATCTAAACTAAATTGGTTTTAGTCTTAATCGTCGTTTTAGCTTAATCGCAATCTTTTTAGACATTTGATTACTGTTTACACTAAATATTTGGTATTCGAATAATTTTATTAGATATATAGCACCAATAATGTGAGAAAAGCATTGTTGCATTCAATAACACGAGATTGATTTGAATTTGGAAAAAATTCATTTCGTACAATTCGAAATAAATGACACATAAAAAAATCGTTAAAGTGTCGATTTTGGTAACTTGTTCGTACTAATGTCTTAAACACGGATTATTATCAATAACGGGACATGACATGTTCGTATCGTAATCAAGACTTACCGTTATCGACCTCTTTATTCCAAACAATTCGAAATAACCCTTCACACCCTACGGACCACCTCATCAATAAAATTGTCTGTTGAATTTGATTAAACATACATATAAATTTTGGACGTTAATTAGATGTTGCGATTTTATCAACTGAAAGCGCGTGATGGCTTTGTTTTATCTTTTGGGCTGGTCTTAAGAAGAGAAACGTAAATCTCGTGAATGATTACCGGGGCATTAGATTAATAATAATATCGAAAGGAAGAAGAGAAAAGGTTAAGTCCCCCGGTGTAGAATGGTTGACTATTCTAATGTTTTGTATTCAATGTTCGCCGCTCCGTGTCCCCATTATTTTTAGGTTTTTTTTTAGTTTGGGATTTATTGTTTTCCAAATTAAGAAATTAAATTTCGAGGTGTTGACTGTCTGACTGACACGAGTGGATGGATGAGTAATGAGTTAACTTCTTCGCAACCACTTGTAAGCTTCCCCTCTCCATCTTGATCAATTGAGTTAAATAAGTTCTTTAACAAACTGATAACTTTTTAATAATTAGTTAACATAATCATAGTTTGAATGGTAATAATTTGAATATCGTTGGACTTTTATGTCCTTCTTTAGTCTTCACTTGACACAAGCTGGGCCCTTCGAATGTTTATTTCCTCGTTGATTATTTGACCGACATTGTACAGCCCACGAAGGAGTGGCAGCTGGGCCTTTCTTATTGAGAGGAGGGGTAACTTTTATTTACCCGATAGATGACAAAATTCACAGTTTAATTTTCGTTTTTTTGCTGTTAAACAGTGGTTTTTTACTCTCTTACACCGACCAGGCCCGATGCGATGAGTAAAGGTGAAAGAGGAGCATTTTTTCCAACAAAAGAGAATAAAAGGTAAAAATAAATAAATGATGGCAATAATTAGTTTACTTAGTATTCGTAAGCTTTTTGTAAATAATAGTATTCGTAAGGTTTAGATCTAGAGGTTCAACTCTTGTATTTATGTTTTATAAGTAAAGTTGTCGACCAATGTCATCGTTTGAAGAACTTCTAATTGTAGATTATCGTATCATTGGCTGCCAGATAAATCGATACATCCAAGCCTAATATTCAGGTAAAAGGTAGATCGAGATCTTGGTTCAGTGAAGGGTAAGGAAAGGTTAAGGAGTAGAAACATAAAGTAGTATTGAGTTTTCCTATCGAATTAATCTGTTCCACTGTAATTAAATTTTCACGCCAAAAGTTAATATCAAGGTTTTCTTAAAATGGGCCTCTCCTGGGCCCATTCTGCACCATTGGGGTAAAAATATTTATTTATTGTCTTTGTCATCACCAACGAGATGAGACAATGGTCGAAATTTGGATGGACAATTTATTTTATCACATGATAACTAAGGTCACTGCTCAACCAATTTTTTAATAATCACAAAGTCATACTAAATATATATATATATATATATATGTATAATACAATGAATTGGTCACACCTAAGGATCGGGAATTGGTCTACGTATTATTTGGTTATGACGATTTTAAACAAACAGTCAATTGGGCAAATTAAATACGACAAGGCTCAAGAGACTAGCCCCACACTTGTCATTTTGTTGATGTCCATTTTATGATATTTTCCAATTGACTAACTAATTAGGTACACGGCAAAACTAAACAAGTTCAGTCCACCGTGATGATTCCCAACATTAATAATTAATGGACAAAAGCCGGCAACAAGCCAGACCCTTTCTTCTCTTCTCTTCCGACTGAATTGTTTCGCATTCCCAATTAGAAGTATATATTTAGCGTGCACCGACTCTGAGTACACGGTAAAAATCAAAAGAACAAGTTGAAGAGGTATATTTTACGCGGCGGAATCATTTTCGATTTTGTATTTGGCCGTAAGCTTCAATTTTGAGCTACTTCCATTGGGAAGCTCGCAAGAATTCGTAGATAGCAGTACACAATATCAATTATTGAGTTGAGAATGGAACAAATTCTGGCCACCTTGGTTATCTTTCCCAGGATTAATAGAAAGACAGGTTGACTTTGAACATGTAAGCTCAGGTTGTCTTAGTTTCAGAGATACCAGGTAACACTACAGGTTCTTGGTGACAACAGTTGAAAGTTCCATCCAAGATCGTTTGCATAGAAATTGTATTCTAACTAGAGCTGCACTATCTTTAAAGTTTGTGGTATCGAGGAGGGGGACGGTGATTCATTTTGATATTTCAATGCCTTTCATGCGAGGGCAACTTGGCATGCTAGTCCTATCAATGTCAGATTTATTAGTGTTGTTCATTTAATCTTTAGCAAGTGGCACAATCACTTAATTTACCACACTACAATTTATGAGGATTATGTCCTGCTTTCACTCGCTATGTTCACTTGATGAAGTTTCTATTTGAGTAAGAAAACTGAACCTACTGTAACTATGGGACAAGCCTCTTATTCCTGTTTCGATATTTTACTTGTAAAAGGTACTACTATTTGGCAAGCAAGTATAATGTTTTCGACACTTTGAACTTCAAGGAGAGCCCTTCATTTGGAGCCGTGGATTTCAATTGACATTTCTTACCAAGAACTCTGGATAATGGTCACAATTATGACGGCAATCAAGTTCTAATTTCCTAAGGGGGAAAATTCTTCAATAATCTTAAGACCATTAAATCAGAACCATCTCAAATTTTCATAAGAATTTTGCATCGTGTATTACATCCGCGAACAATGATTTGCATTAGGCATTCCAATCAGAAATCATCAGCAACCAAACATGCTCCGGTTACTTTAAATTCCCTATTCCGATTGAAACCACCAATATAGGTTGAACATTTCCAACAGAGAGTTCTAATTCATGTTCGAACCCCACAACCATAAAATTTCCGAGCCCCAACTCAGTTTGGTAGTCGGAATTGCATTTTTATTCATTGTTCTCAGGGTCAAAATGTGACCAATTGGGAGCCACTATTCAGCTTTAAAGAAAATTACGATGAACAGAGGCACTCAGAATGAAAAGGACTTGAAATTTAATAAGATAATAATCAAAGATCTCTCGACCTCATTTACCAAAAAATCATATCCTCATCGTGCCCCTTTAAAACTCGCAAAACAAAGAGCAACCGGATCAGGCTTTTTAATATAAAAACAAAACGGAAAAGAAATTGGACATAACGCAATAAAAGAAAGGTCGAGTATTCAGAATGAGTAGGAGGTGTTGATCCTACATGGAATGATTCGGACAAACATAAAATAGTTATCATCATTATACTCGACGTCATCAGAAAAATAAAATAGAAATTTAAAACAAAGGAGAAAAAGGGAGAAACAATTAGATTATGAAACCATCAGAAGAAATAGGATCGTTGTATCAACTCCGATAGGCTTTATGCCTGTCTCAGATGACCGTCGTGAGTTTCAATCCCAATCTCATCAAGTGGTTTCAATCCAAAACCACAAGGTAACGAAGCAAATGGAAATCTTAAAAGGAAAATAAAAAAAGTAAAGTATAAAAGGAGACGGTTTAGATAGGTAGCGAGCGAGACGACTACGTGAAGGAGAGAAGAAGGGGGCGGCTTTATAAGTCTGGGGATCGGTTTTAGGGTTTTACTATTAAGCCAAAAACAACCGAAGACGGACTGAACCGGACAACCTTATCATCGAGGCTGGTGTTTGGGCTGGGCCCAATTTGTAATTGGGTCTGAAGCTTGGCAAAACTTAACACTTGGTCCAATTAGTTTTCAGAACATGCAATTTTGGGCTTGAAATATGGCAACTTCACCTTTGGGTTGCTAAAGTTTGAAAAAATATACATTGTGTATTTGTTGCAAAAAATATGCTAAGTATGTAGCACACATAAAAGTGAATAATTTTTAATGGCAAGATGCTAATCAAATGTTAAGTAAACTTTCTCTGTCTCTAGAGTTTGAACTTTAGTATTTGACTTTAAATGTCAAATCAATATTCTACCTCTTTACCATTTAAATTAAACATCAACAAAGTGATTGAGACTTTTTCACAGTCCAAAAAAGACTATCAATTCTGAATCGTTCATATTTGATATTTTTTACTGTATAAACTAAATATAAAAAGAGATCGTTAATTAAACATTTCACTTATAAGGAAATATTGTTCGAGTATGCTTTAGATGTAGGAGAACACTCTAAATCGATGTTGAGTTGGTTTTTAAGGTAGAAAAATATGTTATTTACTACTTTGAAGTTTTGATGTAGGATATTAAAATTCATATATGATATCAAAATCAATTACTCTAACGAGTTTATAGCCCTACTAGAAAAAAATGAGAAATAGTGTTTGATCCATGCAAATTTTAGTCCGATGAATTTTGTTACAAGATTGGAGAATTCAACAACTCATTACCTTAAATTGTTTTTGGTAAAGTATGAAAATACATATATTAAAAATGCACGCACTATTTTTTCTAACGTAGCCAAATGTGAATTTGAGTGCATAATGCACATTTTTTTAAGAATACCAATCTAATTTAACCAAAATTGAATTTGGGTCCATAAAGTACCTCAATATTGTAAACTTAAATTTGAAATTAATCATTGACAAGATGATAATAAAAAAGAAATTTCCCCTGCATTATTTTGTCGACCAAAGTTAGAACGCCAGCTGTATTTAAGGGTGAGCAAAAAATCTATTATCCATAATCTGAATCTAATATCCATTATTTTTTCAGATTCGGACTTGGATAATTTTATGTTCGGATTCGAATTCGGATAATCTAAAAAAATTATTCAGGATTCGCATTCGGGTTCAAATAAAAAAAACTTCGGATTATTTGAATATCCAAAATATCTAAAACATACATATATTAAATTATAAAATTAAAAGTGTGTATTTCTAAGGGACTAGACTTGTAGATCAATTTTTTATTAGGTTATAAAATAAATAAAAAGTCTAGTATTCTTACCAAAAGTTAAAGTAGTAGTGAATTAGTGATCAAGTCTTCAACTTAAAAAAAACTTTCAACCCTAAATTAAAATATCTCAAGCTACTAGCCAACGAAGAACTTGAGGATGATAATAATTTTTTTTTACTTAGAACTAAGCTATTTTAATCTCTTATATTTTTATTATTAATAATTTATTACATGTACTTTTGATTGCAGGTTATTTATTCATAAGAATAGATGTATACCGAAAATTTATGAATTTCAAGAGTCCATAATGATCAATGATGAGCTACTTGATTTTTTAAGCCGTAATTTTCTTTTAACACATTACAACTATCAAGTAATATATCTATTTTATAATTTTTATAATTATTTTATTATTAATAATAAACTAATCTTATTATCATAACTCTTATATAGCAGTTAAAATTTTCTTATTTCAAGAATTTATGTTTAAAATTGTGTAAAATATTTTAGTTTTCCAAAGTCTCAAATTTCATTGTTGGCTTGATTCGTTTCGTAATGAATTTACTGTTTTATATTTTGCGCTTAGCTTAGATGTGCTCGGCAGATGCTAAAGCCAGAGCGTGATGGCAAAGAGTTGATCGAGCGAATAATCACAGTTCTCAGCTATCACATTCGTAAAGACTACTGGCTTAACCGCTTTCTTGGCTGCATCAAATTCAATTAACGAGTTTGATCATTCCCCTGGGATTGTGAGAGGATTTGTCGACCGACCCGAAACTCATGTTTTCATTTAGAAAAAGAGCCAATAAGATCGTTGATGCCTGCATATTCGTGGAAGTCACTCGAAATTCTTTTATTTTTCGTTTTACCTACAGAAGGTAAATGTAGTTTATAAAATCAAATCAAAACTTGTGGAGCCTCCCAATTTCCTTCAAATACATCACAACTCTCGAGTAATATATCTATTTTTATAATTTATTTATTATAAACAATAAACTTATTTAATTATCCTAATTCTTATGATATTAATTATATTCCTCTATTTTTAAGAAATTATGCTTGAAAATTATATAGAGATATGAGCTACTTGATTTTCTAAGCCATACTTTTTTCAACGCATCACAACTATATAGTAATATATCTATTTTTATAATTATGTTATTATTAATAATAAAGTAATAAACTAATCTTACCATCATAACTCTTATATAGTAGTAAAAATTCTCCTATTTTCAAGAATTTATGTTTAAAGTTGTGTAAAATATTTTAATTAATTAATATTTGAAGGTAAACGTAGTTTAGGAAATCAAATCAAACCTCGTGGAGTCTTATAATTTCCTTCAAATACATCACAACTCTCAAGTAATATATCTATTTTTATAATTGTTATAATTTATTTAATATAAATAATAAACTAATTTTATTATCCTAACTCTTATGATATTAGTTATATATTATTATGTTATTTTGTAAAGCAATGTTACATTTGTTTATTACAATTTGTCTCAAAATAAAAATGAAGGTGGATTTTTGATTATTTGAGGGTCCAAATTTATCTACCACCGTTGTTTATTACGAGAGTCTGAATTTATATCATTGTTACATTTGTTGCAAATTTGGGAAAATTGGATTATTTGAATCCGTATCCAAAATAATTTCAGATTTTGGATTTCGGATAAACAGCAAAAGCACACAACATGGGAAAAGACCCTTCTAAAGCCTTGAGACAACAGCCACATCTATCACTAAAAATCAAACCATGGACAAGAATGGCGTATGCTATTAAAATAGAGTTATCAGCTAGTACCTAGGACAACAGAGGCTTGGTCTAGGAAGGCAGAACATACATCAAATGCACACAATATGGGTTAACACCCTTCTAAAGCCACATCTTTCGATACAAACCAAACCATGGACAATAAGCATGTTTGCTATCTCACTCTTAACTAGAAATTTATTGCTAAGATTCGTAGCACGGTTCCTAAACAGTCCAACACTAAAACAAAAATTCTTTGAGCAAATAAAACAGTAGAAGACATAAAAGCTTCAAGAGAAACAAATGTACATCAACTACAAAAGAGATCCACTATGAAGCCAAAAAATCAAACCACACACCAACCACAAATGGAAAAAATAATAAACAAATTTCTAATGGGTCAACAAACCAAATGCCCTAGAACTGACACACCAAACCCTAATTCCACCCAGGAATAATGCCACTTAAACTAATATCTGCAGAAGTTTCAAAACCAATTTAGTCCACTAAGAAAGCAAGTAACTTAATTTACACCTACAATACGACCCCAGAGGATTAATTATCAGCACTCGCTATGCCCATAACAATTTAAGGTTAAGGACACACACAAAATGCGAAGCTAAAAGACAATTAGAGGAGAGTGAGCGCTTACTCGGGGTTGGTAGTTGAAGATGGATGGATGGAGGAGACTACCTCTCTCTTAGATAAGTGAAGCATTTCTGGGCATCTGGAGTTGGAGACCTTGAAATGCAATTGATGTGTTTAAGGATGAGCAAAAAATCCATTATCTGTAATCCGAATCTAATATCCAATTTTTTTTCAGATTCGAACTCGGATAATTTTTTGGATTCGTTTTCGGATAATCCAAAAAAATTATTTAGGATACAGATTCGTATTCAAATAAAAAAACTTTGTATTACCTGAATATTCAAAAAAATTTAAATATATATTAAATTATAAAATTAAAAGTGTGTATTTCTAAAGGACTAGACCAGTGAGCCAATTCTTTATTAAGTTAGAAAATAAATTAAAAAGTCTAGTATTTTTACTAAAAGTTAAAGTAGTGGTGAATTAGTGATCAAAGTCTTCAACTCTAAATAAAAAATACTTTTAACCCTAAATTAAAATATCCCAAACTACTAGCCAACGAAGAACTTGAAGATAATAATAATTTTTTTTACTTACAACTAAGCTATTTTAATCTTTTATATTTTTATTATTAATAATTTATTACATGTACTTTTGATTACAAGTTATTTATCCATGAGAATAGATGTATATCAAAAATTTATGGATTCCAATAGTCTATATTGATCAATAATGAGCTATTTGATTTTCTAAGCCATAATTTTCTTTTAAGGCATCCCAACTATCAATTAATATATCTATTTTTATAATTATTTTATTATTAATAATAAACTAATCTTATTATCGTCACTCTTATATAGTAGTTAAGATTTTCTTATTTTCAAGAATTTATGTTTAAAGTTGTGTAAAATATTTTAATTTATTAACATTTGAAAGTAAACGTAGTTTACAAAATCAAATAAAACCCCGTGGAGTCTCCCAATTTCCTTCAAATACATCACAACTCTCAAGTAATATATCTATTTTTATATTTTTTACAATTTATTTTTTATAAACAATAAACTTATTTTATTATCCTAACTCTTATGATATTAGTTATATTCCTCTATTTTCAAGAAATTATGTTTGAAAATTATGTAGAGATATGAACTACTTTAATTTCTAATCCATAATATTTTTTAATGCATCACAACTATCAACTATATAGTAATATATCTATTTTTATAATTTTTATAATTTTTATAATTATGTTATTATTAATAATAAAGTAATAAACTAATCTTATCATCATAACTCTTATATAGTAGTAAAATTATCCTATTTTCACGAATTTATGTTTAAAATTGTGTAAAATATTTTAATTAATTAATATTTGAAGTTAAACGTAGTTTAAGAAATCAAATAAAACCTCGTGGAGCCTTCCAATTTCCTTCAAATACATCACAACTCTTAAGTAATATATCTATTTTTATAATTGTTATAATTTATATTATAAACAAAAAACTAATTTTTTTATGCTAACTCTTATGATATTAGTTATATATTATTATGTTATTTTGCAAAGCAATGTTACGTTTGTTTATTACAATTTGTCTCAAAATTAAAATGAAGGTGGATTTTCGATTAGTTGAGGGTCTAAATTTATCTACCACCATTATTTATTACGAGAGTATGAATTTATATCATTGTTACGTTTGTTAAAAATTTGGAAAAATTAGATTATTTTAATCCGTATCCAAAATAATTTCAGATTTTAGATTTTGGATAATTTTTTATTTGGATTTGGATTTAGATCTGGATCAATAAATAATAATTTTGAATAATACAAATTTTGGATAATTTGGATTCGTATTATCGTAATGCTCACCCCTAGCTGTATTAGATTGGTTTTAGCATTTAGGGCGGGATACACAGACAAAGCAAATAAAATACCCGTCCACCCGCCCATGACGCGTGACTCAAAACAAATCCCCACGGCGAGGAGTTAACACGGATCAGCTCACATAGACAATAAACATGTCGGCCAACGGATTTCCTACCTTCCTCTCTGCACAGCTCCAGCACCTCCTTACCCACTCTCCCCACCTCGTCAAGGTAACTCTCCCTCCCTAGTGTTTCGCTCTTGAAAGTTATTTAGTGATCTTTGGGGTGGAAGTTCTTTGTGTCGAGATAGTTAGGGTTAAGTACCGGTTATGCAGGTGGAGCGAGCGTGGTCGGGAAGCAAGTACCTCCCCGGGAGCTTGGATCGCTTCACATTGTTAATCCCTTACTGTATGGACTATCTCCGCTGTTAGTTTCCTCCCGCCTTCTCGACTCCGTTTTGATTTTACGCTGCTCGTTTTCGGTAGCTGTCTCTTGTTCTGCTCGTTCTTATCGGTTGAGTTTTGGAGAATTGTGCCTCCTGATTATAGGAGATTTTGTTTATAATGCCGTGTTTCCGCTTTCTCCACCCGATGTTATCTTCGGACTGGAAGATAACAGTTCCTGCCATTTCTTGTGCCCCTTGATGGGGAAAATATGGTGCAGGACAAGAGCTCTTTCTCGGATTGGAACCGTAGAGATCATACTCGTTTGTTGAGTCTTGTAGAGGAGCTTTTGAGGTTTTTAGTTACTACTCTTCTTCTAGGGTGGTTGGAGAACGAAATCTTAAGGATTGGATTTTTTTGAAGTATTAATGTGATTGCCTTCATTTAGATTTGATTATTGTTTGCAGGGATAAATATGTTGAATATCAAAGGATATATGTAGTAACATGTTGATGATGACTGGTTGAGGTTTGAAATCAGCACCATCGTTTCAAGAGAGGTAACTAACTGAATTGAGTGATTTGAGTTGCTTGGGAAGAGTTTGAAACGGACCAGTACTTTTTATTTTCATATTTTTTGGATGTGAAAGCATTGGATCACTCTTAGCTTCACTTCAGTTTTGTGTTTCACTGTCGTCGATGTTGCTTGGATAACTGATTGATTAATGTTCTTGCATCGTACCGAAACTCAGTCGTTCTGGTACAGGGAATCGAAATGCACATGAGTTCAGGACTTGACAAGATATTACCACATGGAAATATTTGCTCAGAGAAACACTCAGTTTATCTGTTTGGCTGTTATGCAAATATTAGGTTTTTTTTACAACGTTTGTGGTTCCTTGCCTTTAAATTTTAGCATAGCCTGAGGAGGTCAAGTTTGCAGTACCATTGATGGATTTGAACATTAATAAAATGGTCATTGCCTGCCCTTGGAGAAATCAACATACTTGCAGGTTTTTATTCTGTTTACAACCTATGTGATATAAAAGTTTCTATGTGTTCCATCCTTCTGCGTTGTCTCTTGTAGTCTTTTCTTGCTCGCCTCTCTTCCATTCTTTTATATGGGGTTTCTTTCCATTTTTCAATCCTTTTTTTCTATGGGTTCAGGTATATATCCCGTAGGTCGAAAGTTTGGTTCTGCTTCTTCAACACTTCGTCTGAAGTTAATATCTACTTCTGAGCTGAAAGCTCTATTTTGTGTTGATGGCATGAAACTTCCCTTGTGGTCGGATGGAATGTAAGTAATCTCCTTCGAACCTCGTGACTCAATATGATTTCATCCAAGCGTTGGCATGTCGTATGTTTCTCTGAAAAAAGGTGCACAGCTGAGTATCTCCTCCATCTGGAAGAACTTCTTGAGAAACAGGTTTTTTACTCATGTCTCCTCGTATTGTATATGCATTTTCCCCCGAACTGCGAGTTCCTGTTACATTTGTTTAATATCCTTTTGCCTTGTAGGTTTCAGAGGCAGTTTCACTAATAGATACAAAATGGCACTTGATTGAAGCTTTGTTCCCTCTGTTCGGGAGACCCTTAGAAGCTGATATAGTGCATCCTCTGTCTTGCTTTAAAAATGTGTTCACTGGTCCATGTTCTTCTATTGACGCCCTTTTGTTCTATTAACACAGGTCTTTTGCGGAAAAGCTAGCTTCCTTGCTGCCTCTGGACCATTTACTTTCTTGGTACTCCATGATTTTGATTATATTCTGCAAATTTTTTTAATGCTTTCTCGGATGCCAATTGTGTGTCTTCATAAAGGTGTATTCCTGTTTAGCTTTGTTCGTACAGATTTTCTGAATGGATATTTACACTTTTCAATTTTTTTTTATCTTCATTGGTCTGGCTTTCTTATGGAATGCTACTAAACATTCAGGCATGTTTTGCTGGTTGGTGACTTAGTACTGAAGTTCAGTTAACGCAAATATTTATTGATCAAGAGATTTTTTTCTTCTAATCTCTGATATCTGGTGCTTCTCTCTGCCTACTTATCTTCTTCTCCACATGAACCTGTTCCTAATTGCTGTTGCTTGAGATTTTCAAGTGATTTTGAAATATATTAACTATCCTAAACATGCAGGTGCATTTTCATCTTGCTCCTCCGTTTCCAAAGTAACAACCGTCTTTGATGCTTTAGATTACTTAGGTAGCCTCATTCTATGCTCTAAGTAGGATCTGTATACATACTGAGGTCTGTTTGATTTGTAGCTTGTCAAAAATGGTTGGTGAGCTTGTTCACAGTTGCAACCTCATACTAACGGGGTCTGTTTGATGTGTAGCATTACAATGGCTGCGGCTCACCAGCCAAGTCCAAGTTTCTGGCAGATTATACGTGGAGTCCCAGATGGGAAGCATAAAAAATGGCCAAACGGATCTCGTAAGTTACATGTTTTCAGATGCCCAACTTTATAATCTAGCATCTTCCTTTTCTCTTCGGACACATACAAGGCGGTCTTACTGATGCACTGGCACGTCTCGTGGATGCTGTTATTGTCAGAGATTTCGTAGCAGACGAATGTTTTGTTTGCAAAGCGGTGCAGCGAAGCTGGCAATACTAGAATATGATTACGCTGGCTCTGTTGTAAAGTCATTCTTCTCAAATTCCCCTGAATCCCCATAATCTTTTGTTTTGTAATCATTGTTTATATTGCTTCCAGATGCCATCTTGCTCAATCGTAAAATGCCAGAAAGGAGAAACCTTATGAAGTGTTATCCCAAGTGGTATATTAGCCAATCGAGATGTCGGTGGTCATGGAAACAGCACCACTTTTTTAATAAGCAACAGCACCATCATCTCTGGGAATCATGGAGACGGTATCAGCAACCCAATAAGTCATTTGGGTCAACTGAGTAGTGACAGCCTCATAAATAGTTTTTTTAATTTCAGACACTTGGAGTCAAATATTAACGAGTTATATACTTTTTTTATTGGTTCATCAAAAAAATTCTTTGCTGGCCAACTGCACCGGATAATCAATCTTACAACAGGTTTCCGGTGACAAATTGATAAATGATTTCCTAATTTGATGTCCGGTTACTGTCATAACTGTTCCCGTCTAGCGGTGACAAATAAATAGAATAAAACAAAATTTCAACTCAACATTATTGTTAGAGAAGAAGTATTCATTGGTTGGTGGGAATTAAGTTAGCAAGTTAAGGGCGTACTTATATTACCATTAATTATTTGATTACCAGCTGTGTTGAAATTGATGGAACTTTTGCCGCCGTCAGGATTAGTGAGTGAATCGTTAAACTTAAAGGTATATAATTTTGGTGGCACACCCAAAAATAAGAAAATCAGAACAGATCAAGAATGAAATGGGAGGAAAATAAGGTGGGACCCACCGGCATCCGGTTTAACGTGGGCATAGGGGAGTGGGGACGGTTAGCTGGCAGGGTCTCTCACTCAGAGAGAGGAAAAACAATAATAAATAATAAATATAATAATAATAATAATAATAATAATAATAATGGGTTTGGTTTGATATGGCACAGTTCAAAATATCCCGCTCTCTCCTCCATTATTTATTTACCTTTTTAATCCCCCGCCCTTCGTTCTCTCCCCAATCCCCCCTCATATATATATATATATATACCCGAATGCCAACCGCGAGATAACCGCCTCCCCCTCCCTCTCTCTTTACATTTATTTCCCACAGAAACCAACCACCGGTTAATTCCATTTTTACCCTTGCATTTTCCAAAATGAGGGAGATCCTGCACATCCAGGGAGGCCAATGCGGGAACCAGATCGGTTCCAAGTTCTGGGAGGTTATATGCGACGAGCACGGCGTCGACGCCACCGGGAGGTACAAGGGAGGAGACGAGGGGGACCTCCAGCTCGAGCGGATCAATGTCTACTACAACGAGGCTAGCGGCGGGAGGTACGTGCCTCGGGCGGTGCTCATGGATCTGGAGCCCGGAACCATGGATTCCATCAGATCCGGTCCGTATGGACAGATCTTCCGCCCCGATAACTTCGTGTTTGGTCAGTCCGGCGCCGGAAACAACTGGGCGAAGGGACATTACACCGAGGGGGCGGAGCTCATCGACGCCGTCCTCGACGTCGTCCGCAAGGAAGCCGAGAACTGTGACTGCCTCCAAGGTAAAACCTACCTCTTATTTTCCATTTTGCCACTATTTATTTATTGCCTAGATATTGACAACGAGGCGCGTGATCTTATTTGCCAATCCTGTTTTTAATTCTTTTTTCGAATTATACTTTTGATTGCGTTTATTTCCGGAAGCTAACAACGATTATTTGCTTTAATTTTTAATTGCGTTTCCTTTCCTCCCTCCATTTTTGATAATTGCCGAATATATTACATTTTTCCCACTAATTATTATATTGATGAATCTTTTATGAATGGAATATCTCCGGATGTTTCTTCCTTCTCCGGTTTTAGCTATTAAAGCTAAATGATTAATTGCCGGATCTTATTAGATGATATTCTTTTGTATTAACTGATTTCTATGAATGAAAATGTGAAGCGCTTTTGTTAAATTCCATCCGTACCACTCTTAATTTATGTAAATATTAAATAGTGTGATACGAAATATCTCCAATTGTTTTTCCTTTTATGGTATAAACTGTCAAAAGCGCGGGATCTAATTACTTATTAGACGATCTTTAAGATAACCGCAATATACCGCGAAGGCGTTTCCCAGTTTGTTAACTTAAAGATAACTGCTAATAATTGCTTTGAATTTCCCCTGATTTTCCCTTCTTTTTTATTATAGATCTATCGCCAGGGAATTGAAAATTTCAAGATCCTTTTTTTTGTATGTGGGGTCTTTTAGACCAATTTTTTACGAGGGAAAGTACATGTTTTTATTTCCCGGAGTAAAAGAACCATTGATGTTATTTCAACTTTTGCGAGATATGATTGATTCCATATGAAATGATTGTAGCCTTCTTTTCCCCGTATCACATAGATTGGGGGTGGAAAAGGAAATCTCCTATCGGACTGTAACGTTTCTGCTTCCTAGACGTTGATATATGATAAATGTATTAGCTTGTCTCAATGTGTCATTTTTATATGTTTGGTGGGCCAGG
Organism: Hypericum perforatum; assembly: GCA_012979155.1. NCBI lineage: Eukaryota > Viridiplantae > Streptophyta > Magnoliopsida > Malpighiales > Hypericaceae > Hypericum > Hypericum perforatum. Next base: position 24,766 of record SOPF01028744.1, read on the forward strand.
TTTTGAATGCTGGTGTTTGTCGCCTGTCTCAATACATATAATGGCTGAGCTGTATTGGGTGGGCCCCGATATTTGTCTGGTTTTGTGACTTTTTGGGGGATAAATATTCTACTACTACTTGCAGATCTACTTGGCTTTTTTTAGTTGGAAGGAAACTTTACTTGTTTTTGTTAGGGTGGACTTGTTCGTAGATCTTCCAAGATGTCTCCTCATAAGATCGTGTGTGCGATTGCTCGCAACATCACGGGACTTGGTAGCTCTAGTACAGTATGAAAACAGTAAGAGAAGCTTTCCTGGTTATTTGTGATAATAACAGGAGCACGCTTAATAACATGAATTAGGTGGTGGATGTTGTTGAATTGTTGGTCCCTTCATCAAACGTTTAGCTTTAATTCTATATCCAACCAGTGGCGGCCCGAAGTTTGCCCCTAGCCTTGCGAAAATGAATTGGCAATGCGCTGTTATGGGTCTTGTTTTTTTCTTGAGAGCTTGCAGAACAATGACTGAGCTGCTCTTGCTTCTTCTGTGTTCTCTTTATTTGCTAGCTGGAAAAATAAACCTAACTGTTCCTTCATCTCTTTGACAGGCTTCCAGGTATGCCACTCTCTTGGAGGAGGCACTGGCTCTGGGATGGGAACACTGCTTATCTCGAAGATCAGAGAAGAATATCCTGACAGGATGATGCTTACATTCTCTGTTTTCCCATCTCCTAAGGTCTCAGACACCGTTGTGGAGCCATACAATGCCACCCTCTCTGTTCACCAGTTGGTTGAAAATGCTGATGAATGCATGGTTCTCGACAATGAAGCTCTTTACGATATCTGCTTCCGGACTCTAAAGCTTAGCACTCCAAGCTGTGAGTTATTGTTTGTTACTTTCTACTTACAATGCAGGTCAAAGGTTAAGTATTGACTAGATGCTTCTTTTATTTTGCAGTTGGTGATCTGAACCACTTGATCTCCGCAACCATGAGTGGAGTTACATGTTGCCTAAGGTTCCCAGGGCAGCTCAACTCAGATTTGCGAAAGCTGGCAGTGAATCTTATCCCGTTTCCCCGCCTTCACTTTTTCATGGTTGGGTTTGCTCCCCTCACTTCTCGCGGGTCCCAGCAGTACATCTCCCTCACTGTCCCAGAGCTAACTCAGCAGATGTGGGATGCGAAGAACATGATGTGTGCTGCTGACCCTCGCCATGGCCGCTACCTCACAGCCTCTGCCATGTTCAGGGGAAAGATGAGCACCAAAGAGGTGGACGAGCAGATGATCAATGTCCAAAACAAGAATTCATCATACTTTGTGGAGTGGATTCCGAACAATGTGAAGTCCAGTGTCTGCGATATCCCACCCAGAGGGCTGAAGATGTCATCTACTTTTGTCGGCAACTCCACATCCATCCAGGAGATGTTCCGGCGTGTAAGTGAGCAGTTCACAGCTATGTTCCGTCGCAAGGCTTTCTTGCATTGGTACACCGGGGAAGGAATGGATGAAATGGAATTCACTGAGGCCGAGAGCAATATGAATGATTTGGTGGCCGAGTACCAGCAATACCAGGACGCAACTGCTGATGAGGAAGGCGAATACGAGGAGGGCCTTGAGGAGAACTATGAGAATTAAAGCGGGTCTCAGTTTATTTCTTCAGCTGTATATCTACTGTTGGCTTTTCCTAATATCTCTTCATTCTCTAAACTATCTGTATGAGACTGATGATTGGTTTGCTTTCTATCATTTGCTTTGAATAAGGCAGTTCCATGTCACTCATGGTATTTGCTTTTGAAGGGGCTGAATTTGTAATGCAATCAAGTTTTCAATTCGGATCAGATTTTGAGTTCCGATACTTCCTTTGCCTTTACACTTAGGATTCGTGTTAATAGTCATCTATGTCCAATAGTAATTCATTAATTTGGTCATCTTTAAGATTATTTCTGAAAAACATGTCCATCGTTAACAACAAAAAGGAAATGATCATTGTTTTATTGAGTTGCGAGAATGAGGACGAAGACCAACTGAGCAAATTTTGCTTGATGGGGGAAATCCCCGCAATCGTAGGCATTCGTAGGGACGCAGAGATTTTATGCTTTTGTTAGATCCCGAAATTGAGCAATAAACAGATATTATATGCCGATTGAACAACCTATGACTTCTATAACTAGCTAATGTACTGGAGTTTTTGATACCATCGATTATTGTAATCTTGTGCCCCAAATATTCTTATGTTTTCACCTTAAAACTTACTACTAAAATTTGGTTCTATTTCAGTCAAAACCAGAATAATAAAATCTCTCAAAAGTGATAAAACCCAAATGTGGGCTTATTTTACAATATAAATGGGCTGTCCTCGTTTAATTTCAATGGGGTACTAATTCCATTTCAAGGGAGATTGCGTCCTGTTTCTTGCTTGAATTCGGTAGCAAGTTTCTCCAGTAATTAGATTACACAATAGGAAAATACTGTACTATGAACGTGCACCATTATTTGTTCTTTTCCGTGTTGTATTGATACGAATTGCAAAACAGGAACAAAATTTCATTGTAACAATATTGGCAAATCGTTTGATTACCAATGGAATAGTACAAACAAGGAAATATATTTTCCCCTAAATAATCACATTTGCATATTTATGTAATTAGAGGCCACTGATTTTATTTCTCTTTTCCCTACAAATTAATTTCCTCCTCTGCCTAGCCAAAGTCGCAGCTTCCTTGGTAACAAAGACCCCAGGTCTAGGGTTAATACAAGTAACCATCATCGGTGGTTGGTGATGCTTGTCCAAGCCGAGTGGCTGCTGTTGTATTTGTTGAGGATCAAAATTGCAGAAATGTTCTACTCCAATTGAACTTCTCCAATTTATCTGAAATAAATAAATAAATAAATATTGTCAGTTAAAAAAACAAATAAAATATAATGAAAGAAGATTGGCGTCCAAGTTGGAAGAGTTTGGGTACCTCTTGAAGTCTCTTCTTCAACAAAGAATTGGTCCTGAGTTGATCAGCATGGAGCTGGTTCATCCTGTTTATCTCCTGCAGTAATTCAAATTCAAGAATATTATTTTTCCTGTTTCAAATAATTAAATTTCGACAAGCTGTTAATTTCAATCTAAATAAAAAAGTATTAATTGAACAGAAAATAAGAGAAGACAAAAGGCGGAGAACACCGGAACTCACCGTTTTGAGGAACAAGTTGGTTTGGATAGAGTCTTCAAGAGTTGACTTCAACCCCTCCATCGTCCTCAGCTTCTTACCGGACTGAGAAAATAAAATAAAATAAAAAAGATAATCAAACACACAGATCCCTTAACACGAGAGACATCCAATTCCTTAAAAACCGTCCAACTCGAACTTAAATTATTCGACTTATCAAACTCGTTAAGACAACCACAAAGCAAGAGAGAAACTAATCGTCTCATCGTACCTTCGTCACGGGGGATTTCCTCTTATTGAGCGGGGAAGGCTGCTTCTCACCGGAGGAACCCGGGCTGGTCTGCGGGTATTCGAGAGGGGTTTGGGGGCTATTCACCGGCGCCGGGGTGGGACTTCCGGCGTTCTTGGATGCTCTCACCGGAACTAGAGCATTCTCCTTCTCGGAGACGGAAAGCTTAGCCTGGACCCCACGGGTTAGTTCCCCGGCGGATCTTCTCCTCCGACGGCCCCAAGATAACGGCGGAACCGACTCTTCTTCCGGGAAGTAAGACCGGAAGGATACCAATACCGACGCAACCAGATACTCGTCTTCCGTGAACTCCATCTTCTTCCGACAATGTCCTTCGATTTTATTTTTTCTTGTCCCCTCCTTTTTCTCTCTCTTTTTTTTCTTCTTCTTTTGGCCGGAGATTTGGTCTTTTGACGATAAACGACCAAGACGCGGAGAGGGAGAGGGAGTTTATACTCTTTTCTTCTTCTTCTTATAGAGGAAAATCTATGGAGTGTGATTTGGTTGCGACACGTGGTGCAATTAGAAGGCAGAGACGACGATGAAGGGTTTTGGATGTCCAACTTTTTAGGGTTTTATTTATTTGAGATAAAAAGGATGGCACATTTTTTGTTTTTTAAAAAGAGAGATTGTGATGTATGTGCTAATTTTTATATGGGAAAAGTACAAAAAAGTACCTTGTGGTTTCACCGATTCTCACTTGAGTACCTTGTGCTTTTTGGACCGTAAAACAAGTTCAAGTTATGAAAATTTCCATCAATCGGAGGTCCATTGACCCGGTTTACAATTTTTTTGCAGAACGCTGCGTTTTGTTGTCCACGTGGTGCTATCGTGGCATTATGTTAAATATCTGTTTTAATACCAAATATTTTAATTTTTTATAAATCTCCTCCCCTCTCTTTATCTCCCGCTCTCTCTCTCCTCCTCCATTCTCTCTCTGTCTCCTCTCCTCTTCCTCTCTTTAGTGTGTTTATCTTTCATCTTCCAACTGGGTTATATTTATGTTAATAAAAAAACTTGGTTTCAAGATTTTTGTTTCAGAATTACCGAAAGAAATTTTTAACAAAACAATAACCCATTTACTACTATATATGGTGTCGTATCCCATTTAAAGCCTTAAAAAGGTGAAAAGAAAAAAAATGGGTTTTTCATGACAATCAGTTTAAAACTGTACACCATCCGAATTGATTCTCGGTCGTTGGACACTGAAGACAATAACAGTGATTGAGCCCAGCACTATTGCCTTTTAACTAGGCATCACCCTCTCAATCTCGACTCCAGCATTTGAAACTTTAGAAGCTTTATTCCTCCGTCAATGGTAGGTAGGGCTTTCCGACCCGACTCTGGCCATAGTGCGGGGTTAATTAGATGAGTCTCAGGCTCAAGGGAAGAAGTGAGGGGATAGGATGCGTCGGTTGTGCGGGCTGATTAGGGTTTTGATCGTGGATGAGCATGGCCGAATTTGGCCGCACGTGATGAGAAGCGAAGCTGGGATTGGAAGATGGATGAGCATGAGCGAATTGAGGCTTGGGCTTGAGGGTTGCCTGTGGGTAGATAACATAGTGTTGGCGGTTTACGCCAAGTGCACGGAGATGGGATTGGCTAAGAAGTTATTTGAGGATATGGGTGAGAAGGATATTGTGGCCTGGAACGAGATGCTTTCGGGGTACTGCCGTTTGGGAGATGTCGAGCAAGCTCGTAGCTTGTTTGAGGCGATGTGTGTGTAGGGGTGCTAACCCAACTTGAGGACGTGGAATATACTGATTGACGGATATAGCCAGATGGGTTGCTAGCTATGATTTATTCGCTTGAGGACTTTGTTTTCTCTTCAATTCTTGTTTACTACTTGAGGACTGTCCATTATTGATTAGTTCCTTTTCTTCTTCGTTGCTAGATGTGTGCAAAGTTTGATTTCCAGACAAACTACCGATTTTCGCAATTTGATTTTTTGAGATTTGGTTTTGAAAGAAAAGGGGGAGAGAGAGGAGGAAGAAGAGGGGTTTTTAAAAAATTATTTAAATATATAGTACTAAAATGGACATTTGAACCAAAATACGTGGAATGCCACCTAAGACACGAAACGACGCCGTTTTGTCAAAAAGACACGGACTGGAGATCGGGACCGGTCCGTGATGGAAATTTTCATAACTTGGACCGGTTCTACGGTCCAAAAAGCACAAGGTACCCAAGTGAGAATCGGTGAAACCACATGGTAATTTTTTGTACTTTTCCCTTTTTATATTTTTTCAGTTGTTGCTGAAATTTGAGTAGAACGTCGTTAACGATCTTAATACGCGCAATTCTTCACGAAAGCAATCTAAACTATGGGAGAAAAAATAAGAAATAGATTTTGTACATTTGATTTTGTCGGTTTGTGTAGTTCTCTAATCTAAATCTTGCCTCTCCTTATGTAGAGATCAAGAATCCCAATCCTGGTCAAATCGAGGTTCCATGATCTAATTAACAAGATGTCCTAACTCAACATAACTTAAACTAATTATCTTACTGTGACATATTTTCTTATACATTTTATAGCAACAAATTTTCTTTGAATTTAAAGTTTATAATAAGTGTATTGTTCTTCTAAATGTGTAGTTTTTTGAGTCACATTAATTCAATATTCTAATCAATCAAAATAAATTGATATAAAATTATTATTTTTTTCAATAATAGTATTTTGTTTTTCGTGTTATCTTTTTCTAAATACTAGGTTTCAGATTTGGATGAATTAAAATTGTCCTTTTCCTCAATATGGAATTTGATTTTTGATTATTTACTTGCAGAAAGAAAACGACCATCCATTGGTGAAGTGCCTCAGGTGAGTTCTTCCTTCCCAGGTGTATCAGTTATAGACCATTAAAGCAAGAGTTGTCTACTTAATAAAACATAAGAAGAGATTACCCATAAACAAATTGCGAAACTGTTAATACGCTTTCCTACATTTTAGCTCAAGGATATTGTAACTTTGTAAGTTCTCTAATTTCTTATTGGAACTTTATTTTCTGATTTTAATAAAAATGCAGAAAGAAGCTATTTTAAGATCTTTGAAGTTGTAAATTTTTTCTAATAAATATTTAATATATTTATAAGAGTTCAAAATGGAGACATCATAATTAAATTAGAATAACACTTTTTAATGGTGAAAGATTATGTCAATGAAAGATAAATTTAACCAAATAATTTGCGGCTTTTCAGTAGTGTTGGCTGTTGAGCATTTCCCAAAATAGTCTCCAAGATAATAGATATTACCCCTTTATACATTCTCCTTTCTGTAGAAAAATAAAAATTATAAGGTGCGGCTGGTGAATGGAATGCGTTTATGTGAGAGAATTAGCGCGCACATAAATAGAAGAATAAAGAGACAGAAACGCCTCAAATTATCTTGTTATTGGTGTAGGATGATGAGTCAGAAATGGACCAGGGCAAGGCAAAGCAAGACTCTTGAGGTAGATGGTTAAAATGATCAGAAAATGAGTCTAGGGCCAAGGCAAGTCAAGGCTCTTGCAAGTTCAGATGTTCAGAATGAGTTTGAATTAAGCATCTTAACAACAATTTCAATGTTCTCAGTTGCTAATATCAATCTAGTTCCAATATTTGAGACAGTTGTTGCCTCAAGAGGCTCTCTGTTTCTTTGTGGTTTTCTTCACTTGAAAATCGTCATCAGAGTCGTCGTCGCTGTCGTCGACGAGCTTGCGGTTGGTTGCCTGCTTTGGTGTAGCTTTCTTTGCCTTGGTCGAGGGTGGAGGGGATTTCTTCAACATCTTTTTCTTTGTGGATGTGGACTGAGTCTTCTTTGATGCAGGAGTTGCTCTCATTGGAGAACAAACCCTGGGATTCTTCTTCTGTTTCCTCTCGAAAATCTTCTGTGCTACTTCCTTG
>SOPF01028744.1:32079-46138 GCA_012979155.1 Hypericum perforatum
AAGACAGCAAATGAGTCAATATATGTTTCTTGAGCAGGGTATGTAATAAATTTTTTGAATGATCATGAGCATAAATGGTGCAAAAACCATTCACCATTAAACAAAATTCATGGCTTGCAAAAAAAAAAAATCAACTATCTCCATCTCTCAATCTGTTATCAAGCACAAGTTTAATTAAGACAAATAATTAGTTCAAGGGCATCTGGCTGACCACACATTCACCTGAGTAATGACTAGTTGCCCAAGATGTTTATAAATCCACATGCATTTAGTCTTATCTCGAAGCGGCAAGCATGAGCAAAACAGAAAGGATCAAGGAAGAAAACAAAAAATTGTGCCTTTCTTAAACAATCCTCTTCAGGTTTTGCACTCACAAAGCAGAAGCTACAGCCTAAAACCTGAGAAATCCTAGCAATGCAGTATCATATGGCAAAATCTCACCAGAGTTGTGCCATTTCACTGTCAGGGACCTGCTTATAAAGAGTCTCGTAGAATATCCTCAGCGGGTCTCTCTGCAAACACACCAGCAGCCAATACATATCAACTCGAAACAAGAACTGAACTGCACCAATTGCCGATGAAATCCGAGTGCTACCTCTTGAGGAGGGTCTCGCTTCTGCCCGGGCAAATCATAAACTTTCCTCTCCCTCTTCTTGCCATTCTGCAACGGTGTTGAAGGCTGCTTGGTTTTCTCCTCCTTCTTCTTGCTGCTCAAATCCTTCTTCCTCTATATCCATAAAACAATGTTGAAAACCCTACCGACTGATTCAATTACAAGCACCGAATTCCCCCCATCCCCCCCCCCTCCCAAATGCACATAAAAAAAGGGATCTCAACAACAATTGGGACATCCTAAGATCCAAACAAACAAAAAAGACTGGGACTTTCCTAAGGTGAGAAGTCGGCTAAAAATCCATCAGGAGAGAAGCTGCCCCACTGATTCTATAACAAGCAACAAAAAAAGAAAAGAAAAGAGAAGTGTAAAAAAGACAAGACCTTTATAACGCTCGAAGAAGAAGCAGGTGCCCTTTTAGAGGTAGGCTTGGAATCTTTGTCCTCCTCATCCTCGTCCTCGTCCTTGGGAACTTGCGAAGGCCTCCTCGCCTTGATGGGGAGGTCATCGTCGTCACTACTTTGGGGCTCCTCCTTCTTCACTTTGTTATTGTCGGTGGGAAAATTCTTAGGCTTCCCATTTTGGATGGTCTTCTCCTCCTTCTTGCTGCTCAACTCTTTCCCCTACACTCATAAAACAAACTTGAAAACCCTAACCCAACTGTTATCAAATATTACAAGCTCCAAATTTCCCCCAAAGCCCACCAAATGCACGTTAAAACGGGATCTTAGCGAGAATTAGGACATTCTAAAATCCAGCTGCAACTTTCACAATGGCGAAAAGTTGGCTAAAATCCCATCAAGAGCGAAGCTGGTCGACTGATTCTATTACAAGCCCCCACCAAACCCAAACGAACAACAGAACAAGAAAATTTTAAAAAAAAGGAAATGCTAAAAAGACGGGACCTTTAGAACCATGGAGGAAGAAGCAGGCGCCCTATTAGAAATAGGCTTGTCATCTTCATTGTCGTCCTCGTCCTCGTCTTCTTCCTTCGGAACTTTGTTGGTGGTGGAGGGGGTTCTAGAAGGTCTGGCCTCTGAAGCATTCTTGGGCTTCCCATTTTGGATGGTCGTCGTCGTCTTCTTCTTCTTGTTCTGGGATTGAAGCATTGACCCCGAGCACTCCTCTTCTTCTGGCATTTTCCCTTGATTTTTTTTGGGAGGTGATTGTTTATTATTATTGTTATTATTATTTATTAACTCTGTTTCCTCATAGAATAGGCCATAGGGTAGGGTATTGATCTAGTTTGTTACGATACTATGGATTTTTAGACAGAGTTGGACCCCGAACTTAAGATCTAATCAAAGATAGTTCAAAAGTTATCAATTTTGATTATCTTTTTGCTCTCTTTTTGTTCATGTAATTTAATTTTTCTCGATTTTTTCTACATCTGAATATCAAATTTAATTACTTAATTAGTTATTTAAAATTTAATATTTTCATATTAAAAAATTAGAATTATATATACCTAAAATTTTAATGTCGACATCATCAATAACTAAAACATATTCCACACTATTTGCATATCTATTGAATCTGTTGAGTAAAATAAAATATCAAACTTAAGCACATTATGATAAAATATATTATTATCGAATTATTTTTTTGGTTAGGCATTATGATTTTTTTTGTTAGCTATTAGATTTGTCTAATTAGGCATTAGAATTTTTTTCTAATTTACATATGTATTTTAATTATTTTTATAATAAAATAATTAGGATCTAAGTAGTTCTAACTAATGGATATATAGGTAGGATCTAACTAATGAGTCTATGGGTAGGGTATGAGTTTATATCGATCCAATCCAGAACCAAACCTTATTAAATTAATATATACAAATTCATACCCTACTCATGACTCGTAGATAGGGATGACAAAAAGATCCATATCCTGTGGGTTAGACCCTTACCATATCCAGTGGGTCTTAGGGTACACGGGTCATGGGTATAGTATGGGTTTGTGTATATTAATTTTAATATGGTCTGTGTCCGGATTGAGTCGATATAAACCCAGACCCCGACCCTACCTATAGACCCATTAGTTAGACCCTACCAATATATCCATTAAATAGATCATACTTAAACTCTAGTTATTTTATTATAAAAATAATTATAACACATATATAAATTAGGATAAATTACATCTGGTCCCCTGTAGTTTGGAGAATTTAACTCTGGCCCCCCTCTCATTTGCAATTCGATTAAAAAGTCTCTTTAGTATGACGAAATTGTACCATTTGGCCCCTGAAGCTGGAACCGGAGAGTTTTCCGACAAGAGGCCACAGAAAAAGATAAATATACCCCTGACCTAAAAACACTCTCTCTCCTCTTCCCCCTTCCTCATTTCTCTTTCTCTTCCTCCTCCACCCTCCTCCTCCTCCTCCTCTACCCTCCTCCTCCTCCGCCTTTCTCCTCCCCTCTCCTCCTTTCTCTTCCTCTTCTTCCTCCTTTTTCCTCATCCACCTTCCTCTTCCTCCTCTTTCGCCCTCCTCCTCCCCTATCCTCTTTCCGAAACTTCCCTTCCTCCTTCCTCCTTTCTCTTCCTCTTCCTCCTCCCTTCTCCTCCTCTGCCCTCCTTCTCCCCTCTCCTCCCCTCTCCTCTCTCCTCTCTCCAAAACTTCCCCTCCTCCCCTCTCCTCCGCCCTCCTCCTCCTCCCCTTTCCTCTTCCACTTTTCTCCTCCTCCACTTTCCTCCTTCATTCTCTTCCTCCACCTTCTTCTTCCTCCTCCTCCGCGCTTCTCCTCCCCTTTCCTCTCTCCTCCCTCCAAAATTTCCCCTCCTTCTCTCTCCTCTGCCCTCCTCCTCCCCTCTCATCCTCCACTTTCCTCCTCTCTTCTCCTTCGTCCCTCTCTTCCTCCACTTTCCTCCTTATCCTTCTTCCTCCTCCTCCTCCTCCTCCCCTCTCCTCCGCCCTCCTCTACTTTTCTCCTTCTCCTCCTTCCTCCTCTTTTCTCCCTCCGAAAGTCCCACTCCTCCTCCCTTCTCCTCCTCTCTCCTCCTCTACTTTCCTCCCTCCTCCTCCCCCCTCTTCTTCCCTCCTCCTCCACCTTCCTCCTCCTCCTCCTCCTCTTCCTCCTCTTTCTCTCCGGAAGGGAGAGATATTTTTTTTTGTTTTTTCAGTCAAGGGTACTTTTGTCTTTTCACGAAATCTCTTGCTAGAAAATTCTCTGGTTCCGAATTTAGGGGCCAAATGGTACAATTTTATCATACTAAAGAGGCTTTTTAATCAAATTGCAAATGAGGGGGGGGGCAAAAGTTAAACTTCCCAAACCACAGGGGGCCAGATGTAATTTACCCTATAAATTAACTAAAAAAATTATAATGCATAATTAGACAAAACTAATGATTAACCAAAAAAATCTTAACGCTTAACCAGAAAAATAATTTGATAATGATATATTTTATCAAATTTGTGATTTAAAAAACCGTGCTTAAGTTTGATATCTTATTTTACTCAACAGATTTATTATAATGTGCAAATAGTGTGAAATATGCTTCGGGTATTGATGATGTCGATAGTAAACTTTTAGGTATATACAATTCTAATTTTTTTATTAACTAACTAAGTAATCAAATTTGATATTCAGATGTATAAGAAATCGAGAATAATTAAATTACATGAGCAAGAAGGAAATAATAAGATAATCACAAAGACTTATTCCGAAGTCACATGAAAAGTTAGTAAGAAATTATTTTATTTTTGAATTTTATATTTAATACTTATGAATTTATCGACAACTTTTGAATCATGTTTATATAGTTAGTTTAAATATTACTATTTGATTTAAATTTAGTTTGATATTATTTTTTATTATATAAACTTTATATTTTTTCTTAATTTTCATATAGATTTTATCAAAATTTTAAAAAATTATGATTTAAAGTAGCGGGTCTATGGATAGGACATAGATCTTTGATTAGACACTAGGATCTGGGTCTAGATCTTTTGAAAAGATATTCATAGGGTCCTGGGTAGGGTATGGATCCAATTACAAAAACTAGGGTATTGATTAGATACTATAAATACTCTACCCTACCCTACCCATTGCCATCCCTACTCGTAAACTCAAGATCTACTAGGTAAGATAAAGTTTGACCCACAGAGTATAGATTTTTTTACCTACCCTTGTAGGAAGTCCTTGTCTTGAAGCTTGATGAACCCTGGGAGTAGATTGGATGTTTCCCTATGTTAGACTGAACTTTTCGTTTGCAACCCAAATTCAGTGGGGATTAGTGTTAATCCCCATGGTGAGAAGGGTATAATTGGTATATTATTAACTAATTATAATCATAAAAATTAGGAAAATATTAAATAGAGAATCATAATCCCTTAGATCATGTCTCTAAATTAGTAACTGACTAACATTCAAAAATTAAATTCCTAAAACTAATTACACCTCCAAAATATTACAGCCAAATCCATGCAATTCTGAAAATCAAGAAACATTCTACGCTTATTTTCAAAATCATGGTAATATATATATATATACATATATATATATATATGTATATATATGTATATGTATATGTATATGTATATATATATATGTATATGTATATGTGTATATATATATATATGCAGTGATATTGGTACCATACATCTGTAATATTGGTACCAGTTTAGCAATATTAGTACCATACATCTGTAATACTAGTACCACAGTTTAGCAATATTGGTACCATACACCTATGGTATTGATTCCATACATCTGTAATATTGGTGAACTGGAGTACCTATATTGATAAACTAGGGTACCAATATTACTAAACTGGGGAACCAATATACACGTTCGCTTGTACCAATATTGACATTTCCTCATACCAATATTCAACGACAAACAATGGTGCTTGGAGAGGAGCGAGCACGACCACCGATGAGCACGAGGAGCGACGGGCGAGCAACGCCTGACGAGGAGTGCGAGCAGCGATAGACGAGGAGAGTGGTAGGTACAAGGAGTAGGAGATGGAGCATGGTGGTGGACGGTAGCCAAGCTAGGGTTGCAAGTCACAATCTGCTGCCATGCATGTATTATCGCGATTGATTTGATAATAAATATATTAATACGTTCTCCGAGAGGTGGTAGCGGTGCTTCTGCCATGTATTTAAGGATGTATCTATAAAAATATGGAAGTGGCTGGTACAAGGAGGAATAGCAATATGGAAGTGGTGGCGGTAAAAGAAAAAAAATAGAAAAATAAGATTCAAATTAAATATAGGATGAGAAAATCATGGGATAATATTTAATAAAAATACAAGATTCAAATTAAATATAAGATGAGAAAATCATGGGATAATATTTAATTTCTCAAAAAGTTAAATGTTGATAAGGAAAGTAAAAATAATTAAGGATATTGTATATTGATCTAATACCAAATTTATCTTCAAACATGATAACTGTTAGATTAAATTTTTAAAGGACAAAATTTTCATCTGACGATATAGAAACAATTCCCATGGTGGGAATTACTTTTTAGTCATTTCCACTCAATCCATTTTGTTTCGCTTGGGCGGGACTTCAAAACCAAGGGGCCTGTGTGGTGTATTCGGAAGTATTGGGCCTAATGGGCCCAATTGAATACCATTAAATTTGTTGAATATGCTGGATTTATTTGTTACCGAAACAACGGTCGACGGTCAAACGAGAATATTATAATATTTCTTCTGATTTTTCTACAACTGCACAAGGGGCCTCTGGTGTTTAAAACAACCATGCTCGTTTTAGTTTTCTATTTTCTATCCAAAGCTTAACGATGAAGGCTCCATATACCAAAGGGATGGAGAACAGATTCCAAATTCCGGTGCACCCACTTTGCATTCATTTCCAACGCAGAAAATAGCCATAAAACTATTGAGAGAGTGATATAAATTCTCTCGGTGGGCTTCCAAAAGAAAGGTCGGTTGTTGGTAGAATCAAAATCCCAGAATCTTATGCCAAACCCACCTCAACAATGACCCTCTTTCTTTTATCTTTTAATATCTGCTATGTAAAATCGATAATTATCGAATTCTGTTTACAATTTTTATATTATCTAGTATAAAAATAGACGACAAATTTATAAGTACTAAAATTTAGTTTTAAAATGATGTTCTTGATTTTTTCTATATATGTGTGTACCATAACCAAAATATAACAAAGCACCAAGAGAAACAAAACCAGCTTCTTCATTACAAACTAGAACTACTAAAAATGAGCAACTGGGTGTTGGGAGAGAGAAGGGGACCAGCATGGAAGCATGGATGGACACAGCAAACCCTAGCTTCCATGTCTTCTCCCCCGCTACCTCTACTTGCCATCTTCTTCATAATATTCATCCTCTTGTCCCTTTCTTCTTACGTCAGCTACAAGAACCAGATGCAACAGACGGTGATCGGCTTCAAGTTGTTCCTGCTCTTCGTGCCGGTGGCGATGGTCCTCCTTGTCCAGATGGTGTACACGTGGGAAGGGTTCTTCCTGCCTGGAACAAAGGCCAGCTACCATGGATCCGGTCCACGATCTTCGTCCTCATGGAACGTGCCTTGGGGAGTCATCTTGTTGGTGGTTCTGCTACTTGTGTTGATCGCTTTCCAGTCAACTTATTAGTTAAGTTTTGTTGAGTACTTCGTTGTCCTGTAGGAACAGTAACTGTGCTTGTATACTTGCTTCTTGCTTCTTTGTAGTGGAGCTTCTTTGTTGTTAGTTGCTAACTTTTGTTAGTGCCTTCAATTTGAGAAATTTGGAAACAGTATAAATTTCAGTCTACAGCTACTAATCTGTATTTTATCCTAAACATACCAAACTTGGTTTCTTTTTCTCTCGCTATCTTTACTTCCCACGTTCTGTCCTATATCCTCAGTTTCTATTGTACATTCCAAAACATACCAAACTTGATTTCTGGTTCTTTAGCCATCTTTATTTCCCACGTTCTGTCCTAATTACTCCCTTTTTATCTCTCTGGTAAGGGAGCCGCCGGCTTATTTGACGTCGTGACCATAGGCTGAGCAAGTCTAAGAACTAGGATTAAAGGATTTCAATATGCAAAGCAAACAGAGAGACTTACGCATTGGTAGAGGTGCGCAGAAAATTACGAGGCATCATTCACTGGAATGAAAAAATAATTACAACAGGTTGAGTAGTCTATTGACAGTAAATAAAAGCTAATTCTATTGCTCTTAAGAGAATTCAAAAGCTAATTCTAAGTTGAGGGAGCTATTAGGAATACACGATCTGAAAAGTTATACAGCAGCGCCATGGATGTGAAAAGCCTCTTTAAATACATTGTCAGCAAGCATGGATGTGTTTCTGTATCAGGCTGGTCTGGGAGTCTTCAATTTGGGAACCTTGAAGGAAGAACTGAACAGCTTGGGTGTGTCCGAGTCTGAAATCACAATGAGATCAGGTCGTTTCCTCTTTGAACTTCTATTTTCCTGGTACAAGAAGGGCAAAAAACTATGATCCAATCCAGAAATAATTCTAGCTGACTAGCTCATCACTCAATATCAAGTTTGATGTTATTTTCTGAGTGCAAATTTATAGTAGAGTAGTACCTTGTCTGAATCTTTCGATCGCATGGTAGCCTGGACGGAAGACGGTTCTTTCTTTACATATACATTCGTTGCACTCAGTAAGCCCTTGCTGGCTCGCTGCTTGGCAGTCTTCGCTCTAGTACTACAATGATTTAAGACAGGTGTAAATTGAGCACCTCCTGATTTTCTTATCAGGTCCAACTCTTTTTTGAGACGGGAAACTTCATCCTTCCATCTATTTGCGTTCGCTTGCAACTCTTCCTTGTTTTCTTTCAGACTCATAATCTGCTCATCCTTCTCAGTGTTGGAAGATTGCAGCATTTCCATCCTGGCAAGAAGATGGGCGATCTTCTCATTCGCTTGCTCTTCTTCCACTTGTTTACTCGTTAATTTATTTGTCAGATTGCTTTCCAAAAGGTTGTATTGGTTCCAAACAAAGCTTTTCTCCTTCATGAGAATAGACATCTCAGAGGAAAGCTGCTGATTTTCAAGCTTCAGCCTTTTCACCTCCGCTTTTAATATCTTAGAATCAGCAGAATTTAACAATTTCCCACTGCGGGTGTTCCTGCTGCTACCGGGTTCTATTACATTTCTCTGAAGCATGTCACATAAAAGATTCAATATAAGACGGAGCTGCAAAATAAACTTACTTCACAAACAAACAGAAAGAGATCGAGATGGAACATACAGTTGGTGACTTGGCACTATGTAGGTAGCCAATCAATGCTTTGAAATCATCCAATTCATCTTCTGCACACTCTGAAATAGGCAATAGCAACATAAACAACCACCAAATTTGCAATGAAGGTCTGGCAAAAAGGAATCAATTCCATTCCATTCCGAACCAATTGTAAAGATTCAGAAGCTTCCTTCCCTATCACCACACCCCCTATTTGTTTCTATTATGATGCATAGCTTATGCAACCCAGCAATGAAAACCCACATGTAGATTCATACTCTCCTTATAGATGTTTCGAGCATCAAAATCAAGCCTTTTGACACACACGAGCACGAAAATCAAATCTTTCTTATCTCTCTTCCCCCCCAAGGTATCATCTGACTTAGTGGAACATCTCCGAAAAAACAATGTCTCAAAAATAGCGCCTAACCGAACACAAAAAGAAGAAACAAGCAACCACAAAACTGACCTGATTTCAGTTTCCAAAGAGAAAACTCTCTTTGCTTCAATCCTGTCAACAGTTCACATTTCCGACCTGCGAGGACCAGCTCCATACCTTTCCCAACCAAAGCGTCCTCCAACTAAACATGAAACAAGAACCAATCAGGACGAATTTTCTACACAAACCTAAAAAACCCTAACCCCCAATTCAATGCCAAAAAAGGAGCAAACTTTAAATCAAAGATTGGAGCTTTTTACCTCAGAGAGTTGGTCTTCGAGGAGGCGAACGTCAGAAACCCATCTTTCTTGTTGGGTCTTTGTAACATCTTCGAGGCAGTTCCTTTGTTGGAGAAGCGCATCGTTCTGGGCTTGCAGGTCCTTGACTATCTTCAACAAACTGTTAAATACTTTATCCCATTTTTCGCGCTCTGAAGAGACCCGGCTCCGAGTCCTACTAGCAACCATCACCAATTTCGGAAGAAGAAGAAAAAGAAAGGGGGAGGACGAAGCTTGTGTACCAAATTAGGGTTTGTTCTTTGGGTTTTTTTTTTTAATTTTAATTTTCTCTTTTGGGGATCAGAAGAAGACCGCCGTTGCAGTTCAAAACAAAAGTAGTACAGTGGGATAGAGACCTTCAACGGTCACTTTAAGGGCACATGTACAAGTGAGGTGGGCCCGGAGACGCGCTCCCTTGTTTGGAATAGATGGGCTGGGCCCTATTTATCTATTCAGGCCCAGCTTCACAATCCGTTAGAGTCAGATATCCGAGTATCTGAGTATTTCGTATTCCTGCCATAATGACAAAAATAATGTACCATATTTTGAAATTCAAATTATATATTTAACTCAGAAATTGTGACATTCGTTTAGGCCCATTGCAGTTGGAATGCACTTTTTTTTCATCTTGGGACAGCTGTGGTGAATGGTTACTCATCCGTGTGCGGCTTAATTTCCCGACCAAAAAGTTTCCCAATTGAGATTAGAACATGTGGCCCCTCCTAAGAGGGGAGGTGACGTAGTGGCCCATAATGAAAGAAATGTCTACATCCAGTGTGGTCCATGGGCTCTCCAATATCAAAAGATCATATTGGGCCTTGCAACTTGCAGAAAATGCCAATATCTAGAGTGGTCCATGGGCTTTATTATCATCGATTTGTATGCGAATATTTACTAACTCGACTAATTCTGATTTCGGCTAATTCTGATTTGTGTTTGTGGAGTTATTAAATTGCCATAAATTTTTCACAACAAATATTTTGCACTGATATTTTTCAATAATTCTAACCAAGATGTTTTACTCCAGTTTAATTGATCTGAGTGCTTAATTGATGTGATATATTTTGAACCTACTAAAAATTGTGATGCCAGCTGTTAGCTTGGTTCTTGCGATATCTTTATGGGCTTGTTAGGTCATCTTCGTCCCTCGTTTCAAAGAAATAAGAGATTAAGAATGGCAATAACCTGCCAACCATGCACTCTCTTTCGTGGTTTACAGCTAAGGCTAGGTTGGATCGTTACAATTGTACAAGTACTTTTGGTGATTTGATCGGTTTTCTCGTGTTTGTGAGTCAAGTTGTCCGAGATAACGCCATCAATTACTTAATTGGCTAACAAAATTATTACATATTAATTATAGGTTTCAGTGCCATAGATAAAAAATGTAAATTAAAACTCAGTATAGAAAGCATTATCACTTTTTGTGATGGCGTACGCTATTAATTATTCAGTTTAATAAATTTTCAGATATAAAATTGGTTACCCATAACTAAACGTAGATATATCAATGTCAAAGAAAGTTTTATCTAACCGGTTTAATTTTTGTATCATGAATTTTTTCTCGGAACTTATTGCGATAAAATTTTAATAAGATGAGCCCTTGTTTTTTTTTATAAGTAAGACGAGCCCTTGTAAAATTGGTTCTTTATTATTTAGGTCGTAAGTAATACTATATGTTATCTCAAGAAAAAAAAACCCGCTAGCCAATTATAGGGGGCCTTAATCTACTCTAACCTAACTGAAAATTTTCATATGACTGGTGGTCCTGGAACATTCTCAAATTTCACTATATGATGGGCGTTTAATTTATTTTTTTGAAAAGTTTGTGCATGGAATGCATGGGACTATAAATGACAGGGACCGGAAGTTCAAAATTAGAGTCGACCAACAACTCCAAGGAGATTTTTCCTATATTTGGCTGATAAAGTCACATTATTGGATAGAGCTTGAAGGTAGGTAGCGGGCACTCAATTTAATTAGACGTGGATCGATTCACGGGGAATCCAAAATTAGGCAACGCCCACGACGTTGAGAAAGCTAGTTAGCCAGCTATAGCTTTGGATGACCTATTGATATATACAAAAAAAATTTCATTTAATAGTCGAAAAACTCCAGAGATTTGATCACTTTCAAAACTTATTTTACAGTGGCTTTCCTAATTCTTTTAAATTCATTTAAGGACAGTCCATCTTAAGTTTATGACAAATAGTTTTGATGCTGTTTAGCATACGTGAAAATAACTGTCACCAATTTTGATGGCCTATATATGAGATGGACATACATGGTTCGAGTAATTAGATTTTTTTGGGTAGAAGTTGGAGTTATTAGGTTAACATACATAATTGGAATTTTGGTATTAAATCTGACTAGAACCACTGTCCTGGTGCACTTGCTGCAATTCCCAAAGCAAAATTGGACATCTGCATGCGCTTACGTATTCAGGAAGATGGATGGCATATATTTTTCTTTTTACAGTATTGACGGGAAAACTAGTGATATCGGGGTGATTGATCTTTTACAATTCCTAAGACAACAAAATATATAGAAAGAACAAATCAGAACAAAATAAGAATATGTTAACAACGCGAAAAATCTTTCTAACCTCACAATATAAATTGGTAATATCAATTCCAGGTTCCCCAATTTTTTCATAATATATATATATATATATATGTATATGTATATGTATATATATGTATTTATGTGTATGTATATGTATATGTATGACATTAGAACTTTCTTACATTCATAAAGAAACTCAATATATTTTAGCCTGCTATATGATATTTCAATAATATCAAAATACGAAATGGATTAAAAGGCAATTATACAAACTACCAAATTGTCACGACTCCTATTTTATTTAACCAATTTGACCCATTTTCTCATTTCTCACAAGCCACCTATAAATATGGCCACCCACCCTCTTGTTCCATGCACCACCAACTACTATAAGCCATAGTTTCCAAACACAACAAAATCTTTCTGGTCTAAGGCTAAATAGTATTACTCATCCATGGCCTTCTCCAAATATTTGGTTGCTTCCCTTCTCGTCTCTCTTCTTCTAATCCAGCTTATCCAGGCCGATGAGAAGGTAATCAATTAAAGCTATCAATTCATCACCAGTTCAATTGTTTATACCTTCAAAGCAAAGTTCATAAGTTATTTCCAATTTAATTACTTTCGAGTACTTTACACTTTTTTCAGGTTGACTCGATCAATTCTGACAAAGCTTACCATCCCCACAAGAACATAGGTAATATGACACCACCTCCCAATCTAATTAATTAGTGTTCATATAAACTTAATTTCTTATTCTTATTCGATTTATTAATTTCTCATTACAGTATGGTGTTTCCATTTTTTTTAAAATTAAATAGATTGTGGAAGTGCTTGTCGGGCTAGGTGCGCACTGGCATCGAGGCAGAAGATGTGTCACAGGGCTTGCGGGACATGTTGCGCAAGGTGCCACTGTGTGCCACCTGGCACCTCCGGACACACCGCCGTTTGCCCTTGCTACGCCACTATGACCACACATGGCGGCAGGCTCAAGTGCCCTTAAATTACAACTTAATTACTAAATAATCAGCCTTCCACTTCCTGATAAGGCTGTGTTTCGGGTTCGATCATATTAAATTACTGAATAAGCGAGTTATCCTTAATTTGTTGGATTTTCGGAACCCTGGTAATGTATTTTGTGATAAATTTATTTTGTTATATATATATATATATTGTAGTAAGTGAGAGGTTACGTAATATGTATTTTCACTCTACTGTATGTATTGTTATTCCATAATTATTTGTCAATATCCCTTGCTTATTAGTATAACGTGTACGTATTTTTCCTTTTAGAAATTGTGATTGAGCAACGATAATTTTTGTTCGCTGATAAACGCATCGGCTCGAATTGATGCCACGATTTCGAATATGTTTACGATCCCCCGTTTCTTACATGTGTTAACGTCCTGGCCAACTATAAAAGTTAACCCACTTTGAATTATGATTTAATTACTTCCTATACTAACATTATCACGAGATCACACAATTATTCGACAAATATAAGAAATAGTCCACAGATAACAGCTGTAAGTGTACTTTCAACATCCTGGATCCATCTGGCATAGGAGGCATTAAGTCTAATTTGAACAATAACGACTTGTCTTTCTCCCATAAATGGTTTAACGACTATTTATTATTTAATACTCACAGTCATAGCCTCGGCACATCAAATTACGAAAGGACAAATTATAACCAAAGAAAAATGATAGATGTACCATACGATGGAAAGTAGGCTACGCCAGACCTAACCAAGTACCGTCGATTATCGATTCGTCCACCTGTTTTTTGTGGTTTGTAATAATTTGGAGTCGAACTAAATAAGACTGTTCTTAGTATATAATATATTTTTTATAAATAATTTAGTTTCTTCTCTAATTCACTTCCTCTACCGGTACAAGAATCAATAGCATCCAAAATTTCTCTTTGCAAAGAACTTAGACAATAATAATAATAATAATAATAATAATAATAATAATAATAATAATAA
>SOPF01028744.1:46148-71113 GCA_012979155.1 Hypericum perforatum
ATAATAATAATAATAATAATAATAATAATAATAATAATAATAATAATCTAAATCTGAAAATACCGAACTAACTTTTAGCCGGTGAATCTCACTGTAATTAGAAATAAGCCCGCAGTCTGCAGCGAAGATAAGGGAAACAGATTATTGGGATGCTATATTACCAATCGAGCCGATAGAAGAAATTCCAACAACAATGCCTACGGGTTTGGGAAACTTAATCCAACAGCAAGAAAAGGGCATTATAACCTCAACGTTTGCTCCAATTAATTGTCTCTGTTTCTCTTTAGTGTCGGATAATGCATATTTGTTAATCTGTAATCACCATTAACAAAAACCATCATTAACAGATAACAAGCACACACAACGAGGTAAAACAGGCAATAATTTAAAGACTAAAATGGTTAGGTCATCTGGACCACATATGCATGATATAAAGACTAAACGAGTGCACCAACTGTAATGGTTTAAGATTTTACCTTGTTTTTAATGACTTTGGCAGAGTCAGTGACATATACGGCATAATTTGGGTCGCTAGCGGACATTTTTCCCGTCTCTCCCTGCAAGCAACCATATTAAGTAACAATAGTTGCAATAGTTAGACTCAGAATAATTCATGTTCAGTTTAATTGATATGAATTTTTACACTTTTTCAGAATTCATGTTCAGTTCAATTTAGGAGCAACATCTCTTGTCAGTCTGAAATATGGATCCTGAACATAATTCAAGTTAAATGCATCTTGATCATGAAGAGATGCATTCATGATGCATTTAGTATTCCTGCTTGAAGAACGATGACAATGGAACAATCTCAATAAGTCAAACTCGTTCTAGCAATGGAACAGTCTGACCTGGTCAACGACACAAGGAATTAAGCATCATATTTCACTTCTGCCAGAGAAAAGGTGTGAGAATGAACTGGGAAATGATAGAACTGCCTGCATTAGGAATGGATTTTTTGATCTGAAGTAAGCTTGACCATCCTGCCACGTGTAGTACAACAAACTCCACAGACCCTGAAAATTGTTAACGTAATTAGCTCGGAAAGACAAATTGCACGACAAATCCATCAAGTCATGCATGTAGTTATTGATATTGGGCCGGTTTTGGGCTTTCCTAGATTTGTAAAGAGGTTTTACTTTTGGCCTAATCAAGATAGAGAGGAGTGCGAGTATTTTAAAGTGTTTTGTGAAGTGGTTGGGCTTCGGCGTTACCCCTAAAGCCCAAAATAGTTGCCTTAGTTTGGGCTTTGTCCATGTAGGAAAATATTGGAGGGAGGGAAGGGCAATCTCGTCAAGCCGCGGGAAAGTGGAGCGCGGAAAAGAATACGGAAAGTCACGCAGGAAGCATGACAACGTAGCTAAGGCGGAGGCCTCCTATCTTCTCAGAGGTCCACATGGCGAATAATAATATTAAATTTATTAATATTTTAATAAAATTTTGGAAAAAGAAAGTTAAACGCTAAGATTCTTCAAAACATAATATATATTGGGCCTTGGGTCTGTAATTAGTTTATGTTTATTTTTCCTCTAGTCTATATGTAAGTTCTCATTTTCTTTATTAATGAGAAAGGCGTAATAGGCAGTTTACTGACCCGTGGGGGCGCTGATCCGACGTGGAGGACACCTGGAAGTAGCTTTTCTCATAAATCGAGTCAGTGAAGGGAAGTTACTCGAACTAAATAAAGCTCTTCTCTCAAATTAGCAGCAGCAGGTGCAGGAATTAAGATCGGTATCCAAATTAATTATTTTTTATTTATTTATTAATTTAATAAATTCAGATTTAGTGAAAATTATGTAAATCTTACGGAAGAAGATTAAAGAAGAATGTCCTAATTTTATTAATCTCTAGTTAATGTTGGCGAGGCTTGAACAAGAATCCAACTCCTATTTGGTACCCAAATTAATTAATTAGTTGGTAAAGAGACTTAAATGGGTGAGTAAGAGAGAGAGATCCAACCGTTTTTAGCTTCCACCCAAAGTCACTCTCTCTCTCTCTCACTCTAAAGCGTTTTTTTAAATTCTCTTATCGGTATGTTCTGAGCAATAGCAGTACTAGTACGAACGAAGAACCTGATTCCTTGATAACCGTATATATTTCCCTCCTCGTCACTTTTTTCCTACTTTTTCACTTTCTTCTCTTTGTGCTCTCTCCTTCGCTTTACTTTCCTTCATCTTCAACTGAAGTTTTTCTCCTTTAAGAGAGAGAGAGAGAGAGAGAGAGAGAGAGAGATCTCGCGTTTGGGAGCGGTTATTAGGTGTTGGGGGAGATGAGAACGGCGTCGTATAGCGGGCTGGTTTTGTAGGTATCTGAGGAGGCGGACAAATAGAGTGGGAAAAATAAAAAATATGGACAGAGGTGACCAAATTAAGCTTTCTGGACACAAGCGGTTATTATTTACCGGTATTTATCTAATTTATTTAATTCCTCTATTTATTTATTTATTTCAAAATATAGTTGTCGCTTTCTTCTTCTTCTCATCACAACAAGCACACGGGAAAAGAGAGAAAATTTCTGGTGATAAGAAGAGCTCCGCTCGCTCGCTCGCTCCTTTTGTTTTATCTTATTCCCTTTTTTAATTATTTTTTTTGTGTGTGGTTGACTTGTTAAAATATTATTTAGCTTCGGATAAACCGCCCAAGGGGAGGATAAAGAGCCTAAGTGCAGTGAGTAACAGAAGCTTCGAGGAAAAAATGGTGGGATGCCACGTGTCGCAGTTAAAGCGAGAGGTTGAAGACGATGGAGAGAACGGAACGATTATTAAGACGAAGAAGAAGAGACTCAAACTACCAAAAGAGGTTTTCCTTCTCTAAATTTATTACTGTTTTTCCTTTAGTATAAGTAAAACGACAATTACCTATAAATGGTAAAATAGGTTGAAGAGGAGGAAATGCGAATCATTTAATATCTATTTTTTTTTTGCTAATTAATTTTGCAGCGGTTAGCTGATGATTCCCCCGGTGCTTACTGTTCCCCTGTTCCAAGAAAGCTACGTTCAGGTTCGTGCTTAGCGAAAGAGAGTTTTTTTTTTTTGGATGGTTTTTTTTTTGTGGGTGTGTTGGTGGTGGGGTCTTTTCGATTGAAGGGAAGTTGCCCACTTTTTTTTTTCACTTTTGTATATCTTTCTCTGAGTTTTGGGTCCGCTTTCCAAATTCTGAATTGGGAGTGAAGCAAAACTGAAGCATTCCTTTTCGCTTTTCACGTTCTTTCGCTTTTTATGCGAGGTTCCTTTTTGTCTTTAGCTTAGTTTCTGTTCATTCTCATTCCCTTTCTATTTTAATTTATTCAATGCAAACCATAATTAAGCTATGTTTTCAGTTTTAATTGTCCTATTGTCGTTAATCGAGTCTCCTTTACAAAAGTTTCCTCTTTTTTTGAGCAAATGTCGCGGCATTTCTGTTAAGTAAAGTAATAATCTTTATTTCTCAAAATGGTTCTGGTGGGTGCTGTTTGGCATCTCCCTTTTTCGTGGATTTCTGTTATGTTGCACATCATTTCACTAATGATGTTGGGAATTGTTCAGCAGCAATGAGGAAACGCAAGGGGGAATCTCTGCCTCATACTGTTCTAGGTTCAAAGAAATGGAATGGCGTTAGTGGTGGTCTCAAATTGTCCGAAAAGGACAGCGGAAAGAAATTGAAGCTTAATGTGGTTGGACTCTTATCCCTAGTTACCCTTTTTAGTTTTTATGGACTTAATTAGTAGCATCTTTGTGAATGTGGGAATAACTTCACTTTTTTTCAGAAACAAGGAAAAGCAGATTGCATCCCAAGTCATTACTTGCACGAGCCTATTACCAAAGATGAGAAAGAGGTTGTGGAGGCCTTGTATGCTTTGGCAGGTATGTTCGACCAACAAGATGAATGTAACAAACGGAGTAAAGTGGATGATACGGGCCATTCTCCATTAGTTCCACCTCATCGGAGCCAGGTTCCTTCGGAGGCATTAGGAGGTATCAATTACAATGGATTTGTTCATTCTGTTTCTGTAACCGTATCCAATTATATTCATGTGTACATTGTCTGTTGCTAAATACTGTAGTTATCTACAAGGAAACAAGTATGTGTTCAGCTAGCCAGCCTGCACAAGATGTGGAAAGGTCATTCGAAGTGATTGCTAATGGTCATTCCCCAAAGCAAGCACTGCCTAATTCAGTAGAAAGTGAAAAGTTCAGTAGGGAAATAGACGGTTCATATTCTCAAGTCACCTTTGATATCAGACAGTCCAAATTAGAGGAACAAAAGCCTGTCTTCAGCAATAGTACCCCATGCACTCAACAAGCGACAAACAGGGATTTGGATGCAAAGTAAGTCCACCTTCTGATTTAATGCATTTGATTCATAAGTTTGCTTTCAGGTGTTGAAATTGTCGGTTGATCATGCAGCAACATGAAGCGTGACTCCAAATTGGGGATTGTAATCCTTAATGGAAAACAAGATGTTGCATTGGGGCTGGTGAGTGTGAAATTGTAGTCTAAGACTCTAAAACACGCCTTACGTACATTGATCTAAATAATTGCTTCACTTCTTGTCGTTCTTAGAGCACCAAAACTGCACCCCAAGTCAATTTCCGGGATACAGCCAGTTGGACTGAGAAAGATGGTAAATACTTTGAGCTTCTAGGACTATAAACTTAAACCAGTTTGATAATTGTTTCATTATGCTTTCTTCAATAATACTTAATGGTGACTGTTTGTAACTTAATTCATCCAGTGGTTTGGCCCGGCCTTGATTCAATTGCCCTAGGCAGTCCTTCTTCAACTCGGTAATTTTCTGTTATTTGATTTTTTCAATTCTATACGTTTGTGTCACACTTCTTATATTAAAATCTCACTACCTCAGATCGCTTCATGCTAATCTTCCTCCGTGGCTAGACGCCGCTCTTTGTGTCAAGAAGCCTAGTTCATTGGCGGACTGCACACTTATGAAGGTGGACCGGGATCTCCATCATTTAGTACTTGTGCTTCAACCATTTCAAGCGCACCAATGATTAACTTTTGGTTGCTCAAGTGCAGGTTCCAAAAGTTCACCATGACCAGAAGTCGAGGAAGAGATGTGCCACTCATCTCTATATAGGCCGTATGATTCAGCGCATGCAATTACCGAAGGGCATGGACAGCATGCCCTCTAATCCTGAACACCCAATGCCACGTGAAGTATTGAATCCCGGTGAACCGTTGTCGATGAATTGTACAAACAGTGTTAGAGGGGATTTAATTGGGAGCAAATCAAATCATGACGCAATAGGTGCTAATGGGAAGCACGCAAAGGATTCAGCAAGGTTTACCCCTGAACAGCACAAGCACTCACAGGAACAGATACATGATACTGTGGCATTAGGGACTCCCAGTTCTGCAAATCAGGTGAGCTTAATCTCTATTTGCTATGAGCTTTCTACTGGTTTTCATCTGTTTCTGAATAAATCTCCGTTTTTTGCAGACTTTCAATTTCTTGTCCTTGTCAACCGATGGTGGTGGAATGGAAGCTAATTATTATCCCAAGGTTGTTAAATATGAAGTACAGACTTCGAAACAACAACCGGTTCCTCCTCACAATTCAAGAACACAACAATCTACAGCCATACCTTTTTCTTTGTCGCAAAGCTATCCATCTCCAGCATACCTGCATCAGCCTCCCACGACTTCCGCCTCCTGGCAGGTGAGCTGGTTTTTCTGTTCAAACATACAGATTAACTATTGTCTCAGTTATAACTCTTTAGATGTATGCTTCATTTATTGGATTTTTTACTACAGGCACAGCATCAGCCACCATCATATGTTAGCCACTCGTTCGGGGTGTGTCATGCAAACAACTATCTGCTGACGAAGCAACATAATGAACAGCGTAAACAACAAGAATACCAACACCAACAGAGATTGTGGGATGCTCATATGGCAGCTCAGTACCGGATTGCTGGAGCTTCCACACCCATGAATCAATATCAGTACCCATACCATGTCTCCCAAAATGGACGGCGGCCCGACTTCTCTATGGTGATGCCTTGTGTCAAACCTGGAGCTGGTGGGCATCTTTCACTATCGACGCTCTCTGCGCCGAAACACAGATCTCTCAACACCAGCAGCATGCTATGACTGTTGCATTATCAGTGCCTCGCTCAATAATATAGAAGCGAAACCACCTCGCTTTGGTGGTCTTCAATGACGACGGTGATGGCTGGTTTATAGCAGATACTGCTCTGCTCATACAGTAGCTTTGCAACGACCTTTTTTATAAATCAAACGATCCTCTACTGGGAAATTGTAGAGGACATTTTTTGATTTATTTTTGTAAGTATGTCAAGGTTGTGGATGCAACACCGGGTTAGTTTAAACAAGCAGAACTATAATTTGGACAGGAAATTAAACCGACAATGTATATCCCTGAGATGTTTTGTGGATCTTTTTCTTCCAGTTTGCTATTTATTGATGTTATTACCATAACTTCCTTCGGAAAGCGAGGTCACTCCCATAACCATACTTCGGGACGAGCTGTCACAAATATACTATGTTTGGTAAGTTCCCACCAACTGACCTATTTTGCCACCAAAATCATCTATTCTAAGTGGAACAGTTCTTAAATCCACGTGGACAAAGAAAAAGTATTTCAACATAGAGCAGTGTAAAACTTTGAAAGCCAGAGATTAAGAAGCACAAACCATTAATCTGGCCAAATTCCTCGTGTCAGTTGCGAGTATCCGAATAGCTAAAATGCCGTATCAACAACAACAGATGGACCAAGACATAACGGACTAAAAACACAAAATTACAAAGGATCCACAAGACAGCGGAACTGTCACTCTAGCTTCTCCAGTTCTCCCATCCTTTCTATGATTGCCTGCATATTCCAACAATAGATTATCACATACTAGGACCATACTTCAATTCACCGATCTCACCTACACTAGGACAATGCAATTTGTGGAACATGAACACCTGTCTAGAACGAAATCAACGAAGAGAGCACAAGCTGTATAGATTTAGAGGGATAGTATGGATGGATACAACACAAGCCAGCTCATACCTTCTTGCTCGTTTCTTGGAGCTCCCCAGCAAGAATGAATTCATCAAGGATCAGATAAACCTTTCAGGAAAAAAAATGGAAAGATTAATGAAGGACGCTAAGAAGCGAAAAGAGGTACATGCACAACCAACATTGCGTCAGTATGGGCACACGATCATGGGACGAAAATTTAAAGCTGAACACTCAGGAACTCTTCTAAGCCAAAACACAAAATAATGAAGAGAAAACCAAAGTTTTCTCAGTCAGGAGCACACATGATCTGATGCAAAAAGAAGGGCGCCATGATCTACAAACCTTGTTGAAGTTGAACACTAAATCCAGCTCGCACACATTGCTGAAGAAATGATCAAGAATCTCAACAAATAAGTGGATGCACTCCAAGTAAGCCAGCTCATTATCCGTTATGTCGACACACAACGAGAAGAACAGTCCAGCATAGCGCCGATAGATAACCTTGTGCGTCCGGAACTGCAAAACAAAGAAAATTCGCATAAAAAAAGTCACACTCCTAACTTGATCGAGCCAATAATCGCAGCAATGTAACAACATCATCCCGTGCAACGGAATCACACCCACCAACTCGCTTTGATATAAGGATTAAGAGAATGCAATGCAATACAGAAGTTACCTCGACGAAATTTGTGAACTTGGGATCTCGATTCACCACTAACCGATGCACCTGAGAGAAAAGTTCAAAGCTCAAAGCTCTTGAGCCACGTCAACCAAATAAAATCGAAAGGAATTAGGAACTGGGGACAAAAAAAAGATGGGATGGATAGATAAAAACCTAACCTCGTATTCGACCTTGTGCTTCTCGGTGTCCTCGAGAGGGACGTAGTACTTGGCCAGCCTGGTCTTCCCCTGCCTGTTCTGCAATAATATGAACCGGATCTACCCAAAACCCACATCCGATCCAACCCCAATCCAACACACAAAAACGTAAGAGAGAGAGAGAAAAAAAGCATTTCAATATCCAATACCAAGGGGAATGGAATGAATCCACGAGAGCAAGCGAGTCCGTGTAATTACCATTGGAGATTCTGATGTTTACTTCCCCTAAATTTGGTTTTCGGGTTCGGGTTTCCCTTCGGGTGGGTGGGTGGGTGGGTGGGTGATGATTCTTGACCGGCGTCGGGGGTTGAAAACTTTCGGGGAAGACAGTTTTGTACTGATGCGGACCGTAACACCGTTGAAGATTGAATCCACGAATCAAATCAAGTCAATAATTCAATTGCTCCAAGCCCATCACACTCATTCCGGCCCACGTAAACTTTTTTTCTTAGAACTATTAGAAATTTGAGTTACCAGTGCATGGTGGGTAGGATGATAACTTATTTTACTTCTTTTCTAAGAGGTAGAAGGTTCAAATCCTACTTTTTATAAATAGGGAAAAATTTTGTTTGAGAGAGAATAAAGTCTAAAACTGTCTAAAGTCTAAAAAATTTAAGTCAAGTAGACTAAATTTAAAATTCACCAAAAAAAATTGAAATCAAATTTTTATTTTAAGACTTTTAAAATATAGAAAAATTTTCCAAACCGAAAATTAAGTTAAAATAATTTACTCACCAGTTAATTTAAGTGTTTGCTAGTCGTGGCTTGCGATGTGAATCACAGAGGTGGATCAATTGGTCAACTCATATATGTTACCGGGCAACCAAATTTGATCTCAGAAGGTTTACTTTTACATGATATCATATGATTAACTAGTTTAGTAATTTTTTTTGGCGGGCCTATCATTGGTTGGGTACAGCCGTACAGGTGAAGGAAGTGTCCCAGTCCTTTTAAACCTGAGAAGAATTGGGCCTCAAGAGAGATCCATTGGCCCAAATAAAATAAAAGATACTGTAAACAGACGCAATACCACCGCAATTCGAACATAAACCAGAGAGAATTCTAGTGAAGTGGACGCGAAGCAACGTAGTAGCTACTATAGCCACCCTCGAAGCTATTTCCATATTTACTACCTCTCCCTCTCTCTCTCTCTCTCTCTCTCTCTCTCTCTGAAAAGATGGGAAGCGTACAAGAATCAGGAGAGAGTTTAGTGGACGTGAAGAGGGCGGAGATCGATACGAGAGCGCCGTTTCAGTCGGTCAAGGAAGCGGTCAGGCTGTTCGGTGATAAAGTTTTAGTTGGGGAGGTATATACCAGCAAGCTTAAACAGGTAACATGTTTTTTTGTTAAAATTTTCATATTAATCACCACTTGGTTGGTTAGTTGCACTATACATATATTCATATTTTTCGATATTTAACACAAGGTTTTGTTTTCGTGTGATTGATCAACAACTGATTAGCAGAAGTTGGTGAGAGGTTATGGGTCCCTTTAATAAATTTTGTTTGATTTTTTGGAAATTAGTTTCCGTAGCTAGCAACAATTTTCTCTGATCGATTGTAGTAGATTGTTATTGTTAACCACAAGTTTTATTTGATAGGCAAATATTTAATTTCCGATAGGTAAGCCATCCACAAGTTGACGCCGATTCTCATAGTTGGAGAAGTTTTTCCATTTTCATTCATTGTCGAAAAAGTATAACTTTTACCGGAGACCATTTGGTAGTGGCATTGGATGGGATGGGGTGAGATCATGGTTCAATCCCTGCCTCAAACATGTAATAGATTATGATTCTCAAAAAAACTAAAATATAACTCTTTAGTTTTTTAAACTGATAGATGAAGTACATTGATTTCTGAGAAATTCATTGTGATTACAATCAGTGCATCTATATACACTAAAGTAAAAATATAGAAAAATAGAGTTCTATTTAGATAGAGAATTTCTATGCAGATGCATGTTTTCATAATCTAAATTTAGATAAAGAATTGAATTACTTTAACTATTCTTGCACTCGTGTATATAAATGTATAAATGAGTTTCCACCAAAAAAAAAATGTATAAATGAGAAGTTACTGGTATCTTTTTTATAAATGGCACAATTCAAAAAAAAAAAATCCAAATCAACATATTGTTGCCCAATAAATCGCCGATCATACTTTTACAATCCACAAAAATATTTGTTACCTCATTCCCTCCATCCTACATTAGCTATATTCTCAAAACAAAATAGTTTCAAACTCTTTGCGGAAAGAAATGACAATGGATAAAAAGATGACTACTTGATTCATCAACATTTTCCTTATAGAGTATATCAGCAATCTCAAGCCTCAACCATTGCTCTCCTAACAATGTTATCTCTCGTGAGTAGCTTTTTCTTTTGAGTTGATCCATAAGAAATACTCAATCCTATACTTGATCAATGTTTTCACAAATTGACTGTTACATGCCGTATGATAGTCATTGTATTCCGAAAATGCCATAAATATTACATCGTATAAGTGCAAATCGATTTTTTTAAGATTACAGCCCATGAACTTTTTTAAAAGTAGGTGAAACACAAACATCGTAATTTGTTTTATAAGTTATAAAACAATGTATTTGTGTGTGTATACACACCCAAGTTGGGAACAATCGTCACTGCCCATTTTAACTATTCATACGATTGACAAATCATGTAATAAATAACTTTGAAAATATGATATCCAACGTTCGAGAATATAACAAAGTTATTCTATCGAGGTATTTTTTTAGTAGGTGAGTTTCAAGTTGTTGAGTGTAAAACTTGCTAACACGGGTGCTTTTTATCTTATAAAAAAATAAATTACACTGGATTTTATTTAGGTAGATTTTTTACTGACACCATAGTTAGCAACTTCACTTTGAGGAGTTTTATACTCGCTAGGTTGTAAACTTGTACATATTATTAAAATTAATAAAACTTTATTTGTCAAAAAAAAATTATAATGATTTTACATGAGCACTCTTTTTTTCCATCATTATTTATTTTATAAAATCTGTGACTATAACTTCGTGCATAGTACAAAAGAATTCCACCTTATTTACATGTACAACATTACCCTTTATAAAACTTTACATGTTTAAAAACAACATGAAAGTTCAGTGAACAACATATTCCACACAAACTTTTTATCAATTTTTTATTCTATCCTGACCAAAAAAAATTCTTGTTCTATCAACTATTATTTTAAAGTAAAATCAAAAGTGTACCGGTCTAGGATTTATAAACACAAGTTCGTTGACCAATATCTGATTGACAATTGGACGTAAACGCTAAAACTGTGTGATTAGTGGATAAAAGATGAGAAGCACTAACATTCCACTTCAACTTAATTAATTAAGACAAAGTCAGATATGCTTACTTCCGACACAATAAAAGGTTACGAGTTTCTTTAATCAATAATCATGTGTAATGGAATAAAGTTCAGAACATAGAGTTCATGATGCAAGGTTTGTTAAGGCAAAGTATTATTTGATTGTTTATAAGCAAATAAGCAAGGCATCAGCTTTAAGAATCTCTTTTCAGCTACCATCTTTCTCATCTAGCTAAGAGCATATGGATTTATTTTATCGCGTTTATAAGAAAACCCATATTCACATCTTTTTTAGTCACATTAGCTGACAAGTGTCAACTTAGCCCTTTAGTTATAATCTATAAAAAAAATAAGGGGACATAAATATATTAGGACAGCAACTATGCCATGAAGTAGCCACGAAATCATAGTATAAATTAATGTTTATAGAAAAAATGCAACCAAGGATATTTTTTTGCTTACCTAGTTTTTAATTTTTTTGTTGGTTAGATTCATGTTGGAGAAAATCAAATCGAGCAAGACTCAGCTTCCAGTTCGAGGATTGAAACAGTAGTCGCTGAACTAGAGGAGACCAAGCTCAGCCTCCACAAAGCCAAGAAAGAAACCAAGTTAATGGCCCACTGTCTCTCCTCTCTTCAAGAAGAACTCGAAAAGACAAAGCGCGAGCTTAAGCAACTCAAGTTAGCCGAAGTCGATAAACTAGTATTGTCCGAAATCGACGAGGAGGATGTCAAGGTCATCGATGATTCGCGACATTTCCAATCCAAAAAGCAAGCAACTACCAACAAGGAAGACGTTGACCACATTGACTTGAAGAAAAAGAGATTCGTGACTTTTGCTAATCCGGTGTCTGTTGCCCACGTCATCATCCCACCAAGCATTGAAGCACTTGAGAGGCATCCCTCGCTGAGGAAGACGAAGAAAAAGCCATTGATCCCTTTAATCGGAGGGATATTCTCCAAGAAAAAAGCAAGTCACGAGATTCACTTCGCCTAAAGCTCTGTTACATTTCTTCTTCTAACTCCCTAATTTTTATTTCTTATTTCCCCTCGGCGAAATAATCATCCCGAAATTATGATTTACGGTTAAGTTTTATCATGCAGAGGGGGAAAACATATCATTTGAAGATAAGTTTCCGATGAATAAAAGTCTATAATGTATTTACTATTTACTTTCGTTAAATTAAGAGAATTTTGTCTGTTTTTAATCCGATTTAATGCATAACGTAAATTGACCTAAAAATCACATATTTAAATAGACAGAAAAACAACGACCGAATGGTATACATTACATACAAGTATACAAATTATATCATATGATATAATAAATTACTCGATATCGCATCAAATCACCAACCCTAGATCCCGGCTATCCAGCATCTCTCCATCGATGGAATTTAAAGACGACGACCTGTTGAAGAACTCAATACACTCAGATATTGCCTCGTCGTAATGAGACTGCGAGGAGTAATAGTAGGAGCTACAAGAAGTCTTTGGCTGATCAAATTTCTCGCAGCTCTTCTTCACCAAGCAGCTCGAGCCGCGAGGTAGAGGGCATGTAGGGAACATAATGAGTCGCACGAGAAGCTTGCGAAGACGATTGATTAGCTTCGTCGCCGAGAAGTACTTGGGTTGTTTCGTAGGAGATCGATCGGACTCTTGGGAACCATCTTCATTTTCAGTGTAGTGGTCATCGGTTACTTGTATCACAAAGCTCTCTCTTCGAGAACTGTTCATCTTTCTTTTTTGTTTGTGTTTATCTATGTATATACTAGCTAGAGTACTAGTATTGGCTCTTGGCTTAGTGGATCAATGATGTGTTTATATATAAGTGTATGGAATATTTTGTTATTCGGATAAAGATACAAGACCATGTGCCTGAATGATTCGTGGGCTTCACTTGTCCCAGGAACTTGATACAAATTTTTTACTTTCTGAAAATACGAACATCAATTTAATTGAATAATTTATATTTAAACTGAGTTGAAATATTAAAAATTTTAATTAAATTAAAACATTTGACCACTTACTTGTTTTTGGAATTTGTACTTATAATATGATGTCTTTTTATAAAGGATAATTTTGAATTTGATTAACTCAATTTGTTATCTATAAATATTTAGATCAATCGATACAACTGTTATTCAAATTTAATCAGCAGATTTTTTAGTTCAAATATTTTTAGTCATTTCATAAAGCACAAGTCTGAAACACCTATAAATATTATTTTATATCGTTTTAAAAATCGCACTGAGCTCAGATTTGGGTTAACGGTTTAAATAGTATCTGGGAATCAAATGGTATAGAAAAAACTTACTCATCTTGGTTGTAATACTATGCTTTGCTGTTTCTGGTAATGTATTGATGTGTCTTCAATGTCCTCAACAAGAAGAAGTTGAAGAGCACTTTGAAGCTAATTAATCAATTCGAACTGACGCGGATACAATGAATAAGCAAGGTCCGTGGGTCCTCTCATGCTAACAAAAAGACTTAATTAACCATTAATCTGGGGGAGAACGAAATAATTATCGGGAGTCGAAGACGATGATTATACAAGACAGCCATAATGTTGTCTTGGAACTTGAAACCAACTTCATTTTATTTAGATATTTTTTCCGGCCGGTGAACTCTGATATGCGTTTTTTTTTACCGAACAATAAATAATTAAAATTGACACTAGTCCGGGTCTTAGTTATTTGTACAGATATAATATGACAGCAGGTGTATTCTTTAAGAGAAAAATATTTTCTCATGGAATTATGCGAGTGACTTTCGGAAAAAAAAAATTAAAAAGAAAAAAGTAAAAATGTAAACTACTTTATGTTTTTCAAAGAATAAGGTTATTCAATGAAGTTAATTCTTTAAAAAAAAATCCAGTTAATGACACCCTTTGTTTTTTATATGAAGTACTTTAAGATTGAAAAAAAATGTGATATTTGTACAATTGAATTTATTACAAAAAGCTCCACCACGTGTGTGTGCCGTATGTATTGTGTGTTGAATATTAGTTTTAAATCAATTATATAGCATATTTAAAAAAAATTCTAATTGGGCCTACTCGCAACAATAACGGGCTTGAGAATATTGACAACGTTTGGGCCTCTTTGTTTCTTCGGAGACAACCATTTGGGCCTATTTACCGATAGAGATGATGTGGACTCTTCCTCTCTCCTTTGCATTTTTGGGCCAGCACAGGAAAAAGTGGAGATTGTTGGTCAATTCTCATAAGCCTATGAACTCATGATTAGCGGAGCAAAAAAGGTACACTATCTATCTGCAGCATCCTTTTTTTTCTTCTTCTTATTGTTGCCTTTCATCAGTCGCACGCCAAGTATATGAACATCTGCTGAAAAAGTTCTTAGCTCTTATTTTGCGTGGGGTGATTCGAAAATTTTCAAATGAACGGTTCTTTTAATAATGTATTGTATTAGTAAGATTTGAAAAATACATTGTTAGTCAATTTATTATCCGTAGAATTTTGATTCATATGCGGTTAGTATTTTTAAAATTTGGCAGTCGAAATGTTCGCCCTATCGAAAAAATGAATTAACACAATGTACAAAAAGAACTGCCAAGCTAAAAAGAAGCCTGGAGCAGCACCTTCCATGAAGAAAAAAGATAAGTACAGCAGCAAAAGTTTCCGTGTAATAATGGACATGAAAAGACCATAAAATCTAGATGGATAATAAGGAGTTCCAGTAAAGTGAGGCGACAAATATATTTGGTATAGCCCACTTATTAAAAAAGATATATTCGATATACCACGTTAATATTTCATTAAAATTTCATCAGAGTCAAAGTCTAGTTATATTATCTTTTGAGTTTTTTTTTTTGAAAGTTTATATTATCTTTTGAGTTGAAGGTCTGTACTTTGCGTTAGGAAATAGAAGTCACCGCCCGGCGACCAGCTAAAAAGATGCGGCAGGCAAATCGTTGGACCATATATTAGGATAAATTATCAACCATTTGTTTCTTAGTTTTTAGGTAGGAAACATTTAACTGGTTTGGGTCAACCAAACAAACGCCTGATTCGAAGTCACGTGCCGCCACTAACAAATTGTTGGACCAGATGTCTATTTCAACAACTCGCAATTCCAGTCAGGCACTAGAAACATGCTAATGT
The DNA here is from genome assembly GCA_012979155.1 of Hypericum perforatum. NCBI lineage: Eukaryota > Viridiplantae > Streptophyta > Magnoliopsida > Malpighiales > Hypericaceae > Hypericum > Hypericum perforatum. The sequence goes on from SOPF01028744.1 coordinate 61,453, forward strand.
TCTAATACTTTTTCGTATCTGTCACAAAATTAGAGCAATCGTGTATGTTGTAATAAACAAGGAGAAAGAGGAAATAATCGTATGAGTATACTCAAATCAAATTAGTCAATTACATAAGAAAGAATTTACTTGGTTTGCTTAACTTGGAGCGGAAGAAACAAAGAGGTGTGCAGTGCACGAGTAGAACACTTCCTCGGTAAAAGACCAAATGGCACATAAATAACTTTTGATGTAACAACGCGTGCTTTTAGTTTTAGCTACCTTTCAATCTCACTTATTTAACTACTACAATTAAGCCATTCTCACTTATGAACTAATACAATTAAGGATTAGTTGGTATGACATCTGCGAATTTCAGGACACGATGTTAAATTGACCAAGTTACTATTTTATGTAAGTAAATTGATTGAAAAAGAACAGTTTACAAATGAGTAGTATGGGAATTGTGATAGGCCACAAAATATACAATAACACATAACAACCAAACCAATCGGAAGAAGATGGAACAAGCTATCAATACCTAAAAGAGTCGAGAAACAAAACAAGGTCCTGGGAGAGAAATCGAGAATGAACCCTCATATCAACCAATCGAAAAATCGAGAATGACCCATGTTTGTATGATTTTTTTTGTATGTCAAAGTTATTTTTTGAAGTATTTTAACTAATATTTAGTGTACATTGCTTTCTTTGTTAAACTAAGCCGGAGAAGGCGAATTTCACCTTGAATAATCATGTCAGGTTAAGTCCAAGGACTATAAATAAAAAAGGAGAAGAAAGTGGAAGTGTCATGTGTATGCAATTATAAGCCTTTCGCTCTCGAGTCCTTGTCCAGACCTTATACCGTTGATGGGTCAAAGTCAAATAACTCTCCCCCTACAATTCCTTTGGTCTCGCTCGTCACTTTTCATCTCTCATCTACCATTATCTCAAGATTATTTCACATGGTCCTTCATAATTTCGGGTCCACTTTCTCAAAAAGTTCGTGGGATTGTGACTAATCAGTAATTGGAAATTTCCATACATGACTTGACTACGCAAAATATCAACTAGTTTTCCTAATTACTCTGTATCCTATCAATCAATTATATTGATGGGTATGCTATAACAACCATAAACCACGGATTAGTTATATGTCAGAAAGGACAATGTGATATAATTGTTACATACACCGAAGAAGACATGTTACATTGAATCAAATTATAATACAAGTACATGGCCATAATTTTGGTAAAATTGGTCTGACTTCTGATGAATAATATACGAGTAGAAGATCTACAAGAAGCTCGATCGTATGGCGGTAGATATTTTTCAGATTCCAAAACAAAAATCAAGACATTGTCTTGATGTAATAATGTTTTCAAGGAGATGGTCAAAATTAATTAGTAAGTTTGCTATTTGCTTGGTACTCCAGCTTGCATTTTGCATTAAAAAGAAAATTGGCGCATTGTTTCACTCAACTCTTGTCCGATCACGTGATGAACCACCAATCAGCGACTCCCTCAAAAAAATCCATTTAGAGGTTCTATAATTAAGTAACAATGAACAGAGATCCTGTGGATACCCAAGATAAACTTAACTAATATATTTCATCCAACAAAATAATATATAATTCTGAACCGCGAAACTATATACAAAGGATATTAGAGGGCAGGTGACCAGCACGAGCAAGCACAGAATTGAAAATTACAAAAGTTGTGACGTGAAAAGATATAGGTACAAAAAAAGTATGGCTCTAATTTAGAAATACATATTAAGACTCGAGGGCCCTGTAAATTACGACGAAACAAGGCAGAATAGCCTTGGGATTAAAGACAAACAGCTCCTCGAGGTTCGAATAGATTCCGGCTTGCCCGGCTAAAGAATCGTACGAGCCGCTAGCTCCAGCCGGATCTGCGCCATCCTCATCCAAGTGTGACTCGTCCACGCGCTTAACCTTTCCAGCAATCACGCGACACACTAGCATGGCTCGAGTTCGCCCCTCGCTGGCTCCGAATGTGGTCAACGAGTCGTGAGCTCTACCACTACTAGCGGTAGTTCTCACACCGTGACCGGACTCCTTTATATTTTTGTGGAAACCATGTCGTATGATGGTGCACACACCACAGCCGGGTACGGAGTCACACAAGCTGGACGAGCCACGAGCGCCGAAGGCGCACGTGAGGGTGGTGCAGTGGAAGCGAAGCAGCTCGTTGCCATCGGCAGCGCACCGGGGGTTTTTCTTGGTGCTATGCAGCGCACGCGCCTTGACCGCATCTCGGCAATCCTCAAACCGTTGGATGGTTCGCGGGGTGTTGTGGACCTTTAGTATCCGGTCGATCACAAATAATGGGCTGTCCTTCTTGAGCCAGCTTGATTTGAAGATGATCTCGACTATGTTTCGGCTGGAATCTTCGGGGCCCAGCTCCGACACTATGGATTGAAATTAGGACAGAGCATGTAATCTTAGCATTAAATTAAGGACAAGGGGTTCCAATTTTCTGACCCGAAACAATTAACTACGTGGGGTCTGGACGTATATTGATGGGTCTAAAATTTACTCTCTAGTGTCGGTGGGGTCACAAGCTCGGCGACGTTTTAACTTAACAAACGGTGGTAATGTGGATAAGAACTAAGAAATCTGAATTTCTTCAACAAAAGAAATTGTAATTAAGAATTCCTTGATCTGAAATTTTATGTTAACGAAGGCATAATTAAAAAATTAATTGCACACGATGAAACATTTGACGGCATATTGGGCGATTTTCAATTTCAAAATTATGCTAAACATTATTGTACATCCGTTTTTTTCAACATTTGAACTGATCAAACCCAACATCCCAATGTGAAATCAAGGTAATATACTCTCAGGAGCAATATTAACCCAAATTTACTCATTTTTTTCCAAATGAAACAGACATAACCAGAGTAAAAGTATTCGCTAACCCAATTTTCATACTACTTTGACCTTAGTTTTCTACTTTGGCAATATTATTTTGCTAAAAGTACTCATATTTGGCGTGGTATATTGCACAAGTGGTGTAAAACAAAATTTAAGTATAAAAAACCACAGTCTACGAGTAAAGATAAATTACCGGCGTGGCGAACTTTCTGATGATGCTCGAGGCTCTCGATCTTGGGGAAGACCTCTCCGCACAGCGAGCAAGAGCACATCGTAGTCCTGGGCAGTGGGTACCGGCCAGGATCGACGACCGAACGACACTCGTAACACCCAGAGAGCTTGCTAAATTGCATGCCCTTAGTAGAATAAGAATTACACGTCAACCCTCCTCCTCCGCCGCCGGAGTATCTTCTGCCACCCATGGACCGGCCAGACGATGAACCGTGGCCGCCCTTTCGGCTCAGCAACGACCCGGTTTCCTGACCCACCGAGCTTCCCTCAGGGGAGTTGTCGGCCCGGTGGACCACCCTCGTGTTGCCGTGCACCACGTCCTTGAAGCTGCATATGGAGCCACACGAGGAGGAGGAGGAGCCCAGCTTGGATGAAGAAGGATCGTGGACGAGGTTAACCTGCTTGCAGGTGAGGAGGTTCTTTATTTGGTCCCATGAAGAAGAGGGTGGCTTTTTACTTGGCTTTTGTTTTTGAGGTGGAGCAGAAGATTGTTGCTTAGTTCGCTTCTTCTTGGGTTTCTCGTGTTCTTTTTGTGGAGGGAGAACTGCCATTATTGGTATAGAAGCTAAGATTGTGAAGCTTCGTTTTCTTTTTTTTTTTTTTTGGGATCACGAAGGAAGTCCCAAGAGGGTTTAGTTGATTTATGAGTGAAGGGAGAGGGAACCAAGATGGGGAAGGTAGTGGGGGAATCTGTTTATATCTTGGTTTATTAACTGGCCGCATTAATTAATTAGCTCAAATTAGGTTATAATATTTCTGAATTAAGCAATAAAAAATGTAATTTTGATTGGACTGTTTATGTTGATTTATTTTTTTAGTCATATGTTATTTAAGTTTGAACTAATTGATGTATTTCCTACATGTTTTCTAAGGAAGGAGCTGATATATTTCCACCTCTTAGACTTGCTCCTTTATGATATATATATATATATACACACACTTAGAATTTTTGTAAATATTTATATATTTAAGTGTAAAAAAATATGGATATATTTAAGATCACTTGACAATATATTATTACCAGAAGTAAAAAGGTGAGGTGATTATTATGGGTCCAGATTGGGCATGGAATGGGTTCATCAAGAAAGTCCAAACCGCCAAAAAAGCTCGCGCATTTAGCTACATTATTGTAATATTGGAAAATACATATTGACAATTTTGTCAGATTACTCGTCTCCTTTTGCATTCCCTTCCCTTCCTATTAATTTCCATAAAGTCATTTAAAAAATTTAGCAAACACAATGAAACAATCTTCTTAATTCGCGTGTATCACAGGGAAAGCTATTGCCAACCACAATTTATAAAACATTAAGTTGTGGGTGTTTAATATTCAATCAACTTGTAATTATGATTCTAAAGTACTAGTTGATCGGATCATGCGTATTGATCCAAATGTGGAGTGTCCGCTATTCGATGATAATATATAATCACCACAAAATGAGGTCATTATTGCATATAATTGACCAGAGTGATAACAAATTTTGGAGGTTTGCGTTTGTTAGGGTTTTAGGCACATTAGCAAGTAGCCCACTTACTAGTAGTAGTATTGACCCCAATGAATCGTCGGTCTCTATGTGTTTGGACGTCTGTGTTCGTCACACGAAAAAAGGTTTTATAATCGGAATCATTCCTTTCCATGTTCTGTTTCGTTCTCTCTGTTGGAACGATGGGTGATCCACACATTACACTTGGACTGAATTTAAAATTTACAAATGTATAAAATAATTGTTCTTTAGCTAACATTGTTTCATAAAATTATAAAAACAGATTCTATAAAAACACTCCAATGTTAGCCTCCACTTGGATATAAGATACGAAAATTTTAGTACAGTTACATGGAGCTCACTCGAGACCTACCTCTAGTTATATTATTACAATGTTGCATCTATCGACTCTTCACGCAATTAAAGCGATGACAGATGTATACTAGTGGACTTGGTATCATATTTCTACTCCTTTATCTCACCAATTTTTTAAATCGAATAATATAAATTTAACTAAAACAAAATATTTATAATATTAAATATTCTAGCAACAAATATTCAATTGTTGTATTATCAAATGCTCAAGTTCAAAATCATTTTAAACTATAACAATCAAGTTTATGACGTTCTACACAACTTTTGCGAACGAAACAAAGTTTTTTTTGGCTTGATTGGCAACTAGTTCCATATTAAGACTATATGATGTAACAGTTTACCTTATTTATTCTCTCTGTCTGTCCACAACTTGAACCATCTCCCTCCCCGCTAAATGGTTCTGTCTAAAGCAACAGTCCGCGTAAAATGAATTCCTAAGCATGGATCAGATTGTATGCTCTTTTTGAGGTAGGTAAACATATATTAATGAATAAGGTTACACCATGAGATAATACACTTGCTCATATCTATTATAAATATTACTTGGTACGTTCATCAATAAAAATTGAAAAATTCATATATTAGTATATTACGACGTTATATGTGGATTTTTTGCAAGTAGATTTATTAACTTATCATTGATTAATCTTGTCAGTTCAATGTCCCTTAGAACTGCTTTACTAAAATTTTATTAAATTAACATTGGTTAATCTCGTCGCTCAAGTATCTCTTAACATTTATAAACTCTAATTATATTGAATTATCATCAGTCAATCTCGTCACTTGTATGATGTAACTACCGTATATTTATTTGTATCGTTTATATGTTTTTTTAAAAATACGGATAATTACGTTATTTGCTGTCTCCCATTACACTGTGTGGAATTACGGAAGATGCAAGAAAAGGAAAAGCACATAAACCAAAGACATCATACAAGACAAGGAGAACGAACAGCGATTTGGTAGTCCATTTGCGTGCACCTTTCCGTGTCTCTCTCCAATCAATCTAGTGGTTGATGCAATGAAAATACATAAATGTTTCTTCCGAACTATTTGGGTTTGGGGTTCGTGCGCGTCTACATCCACAAATAAAGAAGAAAGAAACGCTCTTTTCCATTTCAACGAAAGTCGGTCGTAATGAGTTGATTCGAGTAATATCTGTCGTTGAAAGAGTTACTCTGCACAAAATCTATATTTAATATTAGAACCAAGTTCTTAAGCACATTGAAGATAGAAAAAAACAATATAAGACAGAAAAAATTCCATTAAAAAATTGTATGACTCCAAACTATTGTGATCGTGTGATATAGTTCGCAAGTAGACGGAAGATAAACAAATCATAAATAGAAGAGAATAGATAGAGAAACCTATGTTGTTTTGGATGGATTGAGTATGAAATCATATTTTCTAAAATAGTGGAATGAGATTTTTTGCAAAAATCCAAAATTCACAGACCAAAATAAAAAAGAAAAACTCTACACTGACTGATATCGCATGAAAAAATGCATAACTATATGGAAAAAAAACACAAAAATATTTGCGTTGGAGATTTTTTTTGTAAAAATTCAAAAAAATTATAGCACTTAAGTGAAAAAAAGCCAACATGAGCCAATATCAAATGAAGTAAATGCCATTCTCAAAAGAAAACATGAAAAATACATATGTCATTATCGCATGAAAAAAATATTTATATCGTGTGAAAAAAATGTATGTGTTGTATAATCCAAATTCCATGGCATACGCACTAATTTGCATACAATTATCCAATTTAAATTATTTTTTGCCAACTAGATAAATAGAGAAAGCATATTTGGAGAGTAGTTAGAAGCCAGATACAGATTTTTCCAAATATTCGTTTCAGGGCAATTATGAAATGAGGGTGTCCCCTTGTCGTCCACTGTTTAGGAGACCAGATCGCTCTCTTATCTGACGATCTATTATGGAGATATTGACGCAATGACAATAAATTAATACGGCTAATCACCGGCTGGTCCATCACTAAATAAATAAATAGATGAAAATATTAATAGTTGGCCGAACCTACACCGATTGATGCATTGTGTACTAATTCATGTACTAATCCAAGTTTATAAGTCAGATGACAACATTAATATTAGATTTCGTGGTCAAAAGTTACTTTAATAATTGACTAATTCTAATAACCTTACAAAATATACAGAATTATTAGAAGTCGGTGAATGCCACAGAAGCTTCTGTGTCTCTAGCATACTAGAGAATGGAATGAGTGAAAAATTTATTATCACTCGTTTCTACATGCACGATTTTTCTCATTCATTATTAATTTCAATCTTAAAAATTCTGTAATTTCAAAGCACCACATTATATACAAAGCAACTATTAACAAATTGATTAGTCAATAAATAAATCCTTATTTTCTATACTACATGGCCCATTTTCTAAAAAGACAAGATTGTGCAGATAATATCATAGTACCTACTATTGATTATTGATATTAGTCTATTGTACTTTGTTTGTGTTTTTTCGGTAACCAGATCCATTGATACTTATAGAAAAAAACAATTGCATTGCTACGCAGCCTGTTGTAGGTCCATGTGCAAAGCACTATAGCTTATACCCCCTCCATTATTTGAATAGTATTGTTCAATCGAATATATATTGTTGGAGTAGAAATCTCCATCATCACTAACAAAGGAGATAGTAATGATGTGGCATATTCTTATACACGTTATCCTGATCGTTTTTGACCATAAATTATCTTTTATAAGTTTTCTTTTTTGCATTGCTTAAATGAGCCCTTGGATGATATTAACGTGTTAGCTTATCCCATTGTAATGTTACAATTTATTCTACAATGTAAAAAACCAAGTCTATCTATAACAACGTCAAAGGAAGGTTTGCATATATGGGCCCTAACGAGGTCCATATAATTAGCAAGGTTTACAATGTTATAGCTTATTCTTTCTTGTATAGAATAATTTATGCTAATTATTGTCATATTTATATGGACTAAGCTCTCGACAATAAAAAAAAGTTAAATTGCCCTCCCGTCCCTCTCCTTTGCTTAAATTACTAATTTCGTTCCTACTGTTTCAAAAATGATGATTTCGTCCTCCAGATTTGATTTAATAGCACTCTAAGGTCCCTGGTGCCAGAATCGAAAAATTTCTCCGGCAAAATTGGACCTAAGATTACGAAAATACCCTTTTCCTTTGAAAAGTAAAAAAACAAATTGAAACACAATCGTAATTCGTATTGAGCTGAAATTTTGCATGAAGTATCCTAAAAATACACATGATTTACGTAAAATATTTCAGAAATTTTGGAGGCACAGAAGTTTTTTTTTTATTTTTCAACATGCCAAAATTTTATAAAATCATATAAAATAGAAAATTTATCTAATTGGGTTGAAATTTGTCCCATGTGTCTTTAAGCATCTTTAATGAATTTAGGAATCAAAAAGTCTGGATTCTCACTAGCCAATTTTGAAAAAGTCTGGGGATACCAAAAATATAAAGTTTTAATTTATTTTTTTACTAAAAATAGAGTATTTAGTAAAGATGCTTAAGGACACATAGAACAAGTTTTAGGTCCTAAATTCACTAGATATTCTTAAGAACACATGGGACAAGTTTCAGCCCAATTAGACAATTTTTCTATTTTATATGATTTTACAAAATTTTGGCACGTTGAAAAATAAAAAAATACTTCTGTACCTCCAAAATTTCGAAAATATTTTGCGTAAATCATGTATATTTTTAGGATACTTCATGCAAAATTTTAGCTCAATACGAATTACGATTGTGTTTTAATTTATTTTTTTATTTTTCAAAGGAAAATGGTATTTTCGTAATCTTAAGTCCAATTTTGCCGGAGAAATTTTCCGATTCTGGCACCAGGGACCTTAGAGTGCTATTAAATCAAATCTGGAGGATGAAATCATTATTTTTAAAATAGTAGGGACAAAAATAATAATTTAAGCAAAAGAGAAGGACGAGAGGACAATTTACCCTAAAAAAACTGTGGATACACAATTTTTGGTACAACTTTCTTGGGCTTGGCCAGAGTACCACGAGGATTATGTTCTACTGGGCTTCTAATTTCCCATCCGAATTTATCTCAAAGGCCCAAGTAAAACCCTAAACCCTCTTCTTCAACTCTACCGGATTTGAAGTCCCGCGAACTCAACCGTTGATTTATTCCCCGGCAACGAAACCCTTGTCGGAGAATAACGTCGGGACATAGGAATAATGTCGGAGCACAACAACGACGCCGCGCCAGAGCCAGTGCATGACCCTAGAATAACATGGGAGGGTTGCAGCGTCTTGCTCGACGTAAACGACGGCGACCGGATGGTGTTCGCTCGCCTCACCGCCGGCTCGTAAGCTTCTCTCACTCTCTATATCTCTCTTTCGCGTTCCGCCTATCGGAAATCGGTTTTTGGATCGTCTTTTGTATCGATTTGGTGTATTGAAAAGAGGAAGTTTCGCGGTTGGCAGGACAATAAAGATAGGGAATAAGAGTTGCTCGCTGAAGCCGTTGATCGGCTGCCACTTCGGTTCTTCGTTCCAATTGGAGAACGGAACAGACGGGCCTTATTTATCTCACATTGTAAACGGTGTGATTTCCAGCTGTTCTCTCTTAGATTGCTTCGTTTATGCTCTGTTTCCTTGAGATTTCGCGGGGTTGGTAGTTCACTACAGCTTGTTTTGGC